>JABSTQ010009397.1:0-270348 GCA_013358835.2 Ixodes persulcatus | reverse complement strand
AAAAAACCACAGTTGTGTCCGATTTTTCTTTGTCATCGGTTCCGTTCGGCCATTTTAGTTTTGGGTAACAATAGCAGGACGGCAGTTTGTGCGCCCACTTTCATAATGAGCACGACGAAATGGAAGCGGCTGTCTCTATCAGACAAGCTCAAAATCCTTCAGCGAAGGACTATGGGATTCCACCGTCAATGTTGTCAACCATAGTGAAGCAAAAGTCAAAGCTTGAAGAAGAAATTGCATTCAATCCCAACAGGAAACGACTCTGCACCGGATATTTCAAGCCAGTGGACGATGCCGTTGCGGTACGGCTTCGTCACAGCAACAAGCTGTGCCAGAGGAAGTGTCAAAAAAACATACTCTCTGAACAGCTTTCTTACTTCATGCGCTTCAAGAGCGCAGGTGCAAATGAAAATTATATTTTTTTCAAAATGAGAAAGGCAGCAACGTAACTGTTATGCGCTTTGTATATATCGATGTACATGACTCCATAAATTGCATTTCACACACTTTTGACTCCATGTATGCCGTGCCCTATGCTGTTCCATATTCAGTTTAGTTACCTTTCAGCTAAGTGAACTATTTCCTTGGGTCCCTTGAAGTTTGCTCAAGTGAGAGTTTACTATATGAGTTATTCTGCAGCATTACCAGTCTGAAAGGGGCAGTGACACCAAAGGTCATATTTTTTTTATTGTCTAAAACGATAAAAATTGTAGTCATAGACATGCATAAAAACACATTGAAACAAAAAAAAAATCTTTTCCACGTGCGCGCATTCCCTTTTTATTTTTTGTTGTGTTTCTCTCCCGCTCCCCACCTCCTCGCTTCTTTCAATTGGTGACATCAACAAATCATAAAATTTAGAAGCTTTGTAGGCGACATTTCTATAACATTTAATAACAGCAATCGTAAAACATGTTTTTTAACAATATTGTGAACGCACTACGGCCCTTCTTTTTGAAATACCAACAATCGAAGTCCGGTGTGATGTCGCCTCCTGGATTTTTATCCTCCCTCGGAAAACATGGCGGCGCTTGACACATGTAGCAGAGAATGATCGGTGAATCGGGGAATCAGACGAAGGGGTCTTTTATAGGTGCGCGACGACCTCTCAGGCTTCGAAAAGGAAATCGTCAAACGGTCAAAACAACTGGGTTTGCTGTCTGTGCACCGTAGTGTCGGTTGTGACTCCGCCGGGGCAGCGTCTTCTGCTCGCAGCGATAAGCAGCACAGCACGCACGCAGGAAACCGGTTTCCCGGTACGCCGGCGCCCTTCTCTCCCACCCTCCTCACCTCCTCACTTCGGGTCGCGGCGACATTGGGCAAAAACGCAACGGCGTTTCAGAGCAGAGGGACGGAGGCGCGAAAGAAACTCGACTCGCAGGACCCCTCAATATTAGACGTCACTCCACTAGCACGGATCGCGTGGAAAATTAGGCATTTGGAAATACTTCTTTTACTTCACAAATACTGAATTCCCAGGTTTCGAATTTTGAGGGTAATGTCCAGGCATCGTTTGCAATCGCTTCGCATAATAAGAAAAAATATTATTTTGACGTGTCAGTGCCCCTTTAAGCTATTTGCTTCCTGAAATAGAAGGGCTCCACACTCTTGACACCAGATGTCAAGTTAATTTAACAGCTTAGCACCAATTGTGACCATTGCTGTCTGTGATAGTAACAGAATTATTTGTTCAAAATGCATGGTTTAGCAATGAGGAGAATGAATCTGCTCCTCACCTCTCCCACCTGAACCTGCTCGAAGTGCAAGATTTTTTTGACACCAGGTACATGCAGGGAGTACGTCAGGTACTTTGCGCAGTAACCAGGGGAGTCGCACCTCCCGTCACCGGCAAGATCAAGGGGCTGGTCGTGGAGCTCCTCCAACAGCTTGCCCTGCTCGTCCATCCACACCTGTGGAAGGCAATACTGAAATGTTTGATACTGGCCAAAGCACTGTGGTAAAACACTGCATTTGAATGTAAAAGCATGTAAGATAAAGCTCATCAGATGGCATCATGTAATCACCTGCTCAACAGCGGGGACCAAAATGGCTGGCTGATAGTTGAAGAAGGTCTTGCTACAGATGACTTGCACGTTCATCAGACGGAGCAGGCGCAGAGTGTTGGTTGGAGAGGCCCCCGTCAACAGCACAAGCTGAGATGAGGAGGTTTCCAAGAGCCCTGCCGTTTATGGACGGCTGGCTTTCCCAGCGGTGCGAATGCCCAGCCGGGCAAGAGGTGCGCACTGTCAGTAGTGTGCCAGTTGCTCTCATAAACACGCTGCAGGGGCGGTAGCATGTCTGGCACACCGAAAACAACTCTCGCAGGCAGCTGCCGAAGACGAGGAACTTCCGCTCGTTGTATCCTGGCTCTCCGCAAAATGTTGTTGCATTCCTGTAAATGTTACGTATGCATAATGTTCGACAGCCGCTTCTCTGCTCTGACTTAGCAACAAAAAACTGAGCTATATTGCCTCATTCACATCTGAACCATTTACTGATACATTTTGAGGGACATCCTGTAGAAGGCAACCCCAGTTATAACGAACTACAATAACATTTAGCAAAATGTTTGTAAAAAACTCTTACTAGAGTCTGATGGTGTCAATGTGTGCATAAGTTAGCATGTGACATATATGCACCATGGTAGTAATCATTCTTAACTGTTCTTGCCCAGAAAGATCAATTTTTGTGGTGTGAAGCATGCACTTGAGAAGGTATGCAACCAACTAGGAAAGCCGCTACAGTAGAGGTCTGCATGGGCCGATATTTAAAAGCCCCGCCCATCCCTTGCTCTCGGTCTCTTGGGCCCGGAACCGCCCGTCGCCCGCTATTGATTTCCAACAGTCGGCCCAGCCCGGCCCGACGCTAATTTTCATGGGCTTGCTGAGGCCCCCTCTATTTTGGCACAGTATGAATAGCTCACAAATTACACGGCATGGCAGCTGTCTTGACACTGCTACACATATGTTGATTACGATACCCAAAAGTCAATGCAGTAAGCATATTCTTTTTATATTTTTGGCTGCTATTATTAGTTGGACCAATCTGCGGACGTAGGCAGCTCGTTAGGAAAAATCACCTCGATCGTCCTTTTCTGCAACCAAACCCAAGCGGAAAGGACAGAAACAAAAAAACGACAAGCACCAGTAAACAAAACCACGTGTCGAAGTTGAAAAGGAAGGGAAACGTCGCGAACTGTTTGGACGAAAGACGGACAAATTTCTAAATTGCCCACTTTCCCTACGTACCACCGAAAAGAAAAAAAAAATGTTGCCATCTTTTGTACTGTTTTGCAAGAAATTGTTTAGGAAAAGCACCCCTCAGGGGAACCTCTTTACCCATATTGTGGATGCACGCACTCATATGTACGGATGGTTGACGCCTGCAAGGGTGCACATTGTGCAAGCAAGGTGTGTATGTGTGCGTGTTGATGGGGATAAGCGATCATACGACAGCGGTGCCACCTGTGATGAAAAGAAATGCCATACGTCTAGTGCTCTGGAAAGGCATTCGCTGCAGCGGCTGCACACGCACCGAACCGTACAAAAACATACACACGCACATGAATGCTTTCAGCATTTGGGTCTGCCCCACTATGGCTCCTCTCACAACCCCCGAACAAACTTCCAAAACACAATGCTGCTAAAAAAATGAAAAAGTAATGGCTGGCTTGGCCCGTTTCGGCCCGCCTTGTAGACTTGAATGCAAGGCCCGTACCCAGCCCAGGCCTTTCATGAAAGTAGCCAAGAAATTTGAGCCCGGCCCACGGGCTGGGCTGGGCCGTACTTGTGCAGCTCTCTACCCTACAGGGGCAGCTGATTTGATGTAATGCAAGCCATATATAAGTAGGGAACACCACAATTACAAGGCAAAGCTGATTTGAGTTGTGTGGCACACTTCCCATTCTTCTAGGCACGGCCCAATTTTGATTTCGGTTATATTTTGTAGTTGTTGTATTTGTAAATCCACAAAGCAAGCAGGTACACAGCGCGACCCTGTTAGCACGAACAATGGATTGGTAGGTTTTTTTGTTTTTCCTCTTAGAATTGAAAAGCTGTATGTAGTCCAAACTACTAGTGCGGTGGAATTTGGGGCATAAACTTGGGACATGAAATCGGGTGCAGCTAATACAATTTCGAAGTAAAGTTAAAAGAGGTACCGACGCTGCGTTTGCGCTTTTACAGTGTGGCATCGGTGTTGTGTTCACACTTACGACATGACGCAGTGTGTATGTTTTCTCTAATTTAGGCCTCATCCAAGGGGGAAACCACTCTTACTCGACAAAGCCATCTTTGTTGAATGGCTCATACAGAGGGTCGTCGTCGTCCTCCTCTTCCTCCTCCTCCTCCTCCTCTTTGTCGTCGTCGTCCTCCTCCTCGTCTGAATAACTTGGGACTGGGCTAGCGGCAGGTGCCACGACTGGCCTTTGTGGTGGCACTTGAGGGGTGGTGGTGGTGGCAGCAGTGGTGGTGGTACTGATGCTGGCAGTGGCGCTGCAACTGCCAGGTAGCTCCAAAGCTTCTGTCTGAACATGGTGGCTAGTGATACCTCGGGCATTGAAGTTTGCCTGCGTACCTAAAGAGAGAAAAGATGTTTACATATCCGGTTCGTCATATGCTCGGCTCAGTACAAGCTTCTGCAAAATGACATTCTGGCACACACTACATTTTGTGCATCTGATATTACAATTAACAGCAATCTAGATAATTTTCCTTATTAAGAATAAAAAAAAAACGCAATGCCATTATTACTTATGGCCGAATTAAACGAAAATATTACATCAAGTCCGTATCGAATTTATTTTACGATGTGACGCCGAGCACGCGAATATAGGAGGGGTCTTTTTCATCCCTACCGACTGATCTTTTCCCAGCCTAGCATCCGTTCCCACAGAACTGTCTTTCATGACAGCCGGGGTCGGAACCTGCGGCTTCTCTTGCGGGTCGGCCTGAACCGCTGCATCGCGTGTCGTCGGTCGGTCACGGCAATGGCAGTCGTGCTCACGAGGTGCCTTCTCTTCGAAGTCCAGCTCCTCAATCGGCTGATCGTCCTGCGAAATCGGAAAAGTTTTGTAAACCTCTGCTCTAAAGGTTCCGCAAGCCCACGTCTACCGTTCACTGAAATAAGAGCGCCACTTACAAGAATTTTTCGGTGTTTTGTCGCTGGGTCCTCCATTGAAGAGATGTTATGCTTCACAGTGGGGGGAAGTCGAAGGCAGGGAACTGCGTCGGACTTGAGAAGGGCCCTCTTCACAGTCTGCCCGGCATCCTGAAGGACGCTTCCTATACGCCGGTATTCGCGGTCGCCGTCGAAGTGTTCGGAGCACACGCGCACCCCTGCTTGACCGGGATCCTCTCTACCGATGCGCCGACACCACTCAGCTCTGAGATGTTCCTCACTCGGCAAACGATGGAACTGAATGTTTTTGAATTTGATCATAGCAGCGGTTAGACACCGGTTTGGACACTGCGGAACACCGCACGCGCTTGGCATCGTCGATATGATCGAGGCACCGTGGGTGCCGTGGGGCCGAAGTCGAGCACGAGACACCAGAAAAAGAAAGTGCGACCACGCCTGAAGTCCACTCGCGGACGGTTTTTGTGGAACGTGAGTAGATGGCGCCACTGAAACTCCGCAGAATAAATTTTCTTCGATAATACTAGCCTTAGACGCGTTCATTTACACTGAAGCGGTAAGATTTATCAAAGGTAATCCTTATATTTTGCACGTAATTGCACAACTTGGATTTATTTTGAAATCTTTTTTACAATTTTCACTACCTGTCCGCTGACAACAGTGGGTGTTATGCTACAGCGTGCTGCCGAACGACGTCACGCCGTGGTTCCTCCAGCTGCCGCTCGTGGCTGTAGATGGGGGTAGAACGACGATTTTTGCTGTGCGATTACGCAGCGGAATCACAACATTTTGAAGGAAAGAGATGTTTTCTCTATCCTCCGGGACACGATAAACAAGGTAAAAATTACAAGAGACAAATTCTTTCAATCTGAAAATCATTGCACCGCCCCTTTAACAAATTTGGAAGAGTAAATTGGAGCATCTGAGAGCCATAGTTTGTTCGCTGAGTAACCATCTTCCACTTCTCCGCGTGACGAGTACAATACACTGGTGAATGTTCCTCTAACAATGCAAGATTTTCTAAGAAACGTGTGCCTTTTATTCTTTCTTTCTTAAAACTGGTACAAAGTCGATATGAATACAATTTGTGAACATCAATTATCCTATAGGTTTTAAGTAATTCGGCAGTGTGAAAATCAAAAGGTACATTACCTATACCTCTGAGTATTTTCTTTTATAGTATGAACAGTTTTTTTCAAAATTAGTTAACGTTTATGTACCCCAAACGAGGTAGCAGTAGGCTAAGTTGGAGTAAAACAAGGGGTTATAGATCAAGAGTTTCACATTCGTTGGCAATATGTCACGGTAGAAATTCACAATCCCTACCACGCGAGCTAGTTTTGGTGTAATATAGTTTATATGGCTATCCCAGGACATATTTTCACTAAAAATATGCCGATAGTTTTAAAACAACTGACTATTTTAATTGGAGGCGAATTAAAACGGAGAAGCTTTGACACCACCAGAGGTTTATTTTTTGAACGAAAAATTACAGCATTTCTTTTACTACTATTTACTGTCAACGAGTTACTATCAGCCCAAGATTTAATTCTACACAAAGGTAAGTTAGCCATATCGATTAGTTCATCAGCGGTTTCGGAGGAAAAAAATATGCTTGCATCATCAACATACATTACAAAATTTGCCTCCTTATTGACGTTAATTATATCATTTATGTACATGTTGAAAAGGAATGGCCCTAGTACACTACCCTGTGGAACGCCTGACGTAATAGGCTTAATAGTGGAGGTATTACCATTGATAGATACATATTGCTGTCGATGCTCTAGATAAGAATGCAGAAGTAATAGCGCCTGCCCACGGATACCGTAAACTTCAAGTTTTTTTTTTATAGGACCTTATGACTAATACAATCGAACGCCTTGGTAAAGTCTTAAAACACCCCGAGAACCAAGTTTTTCTTTTCAAATTTTTTAATATAAATTCTTTTTGACTAAGTAAGGCTGTTTTAGTTGAACAATTATTTCTAAACCCAAACTGCGAGGAAGTAACAAGGCCATGTTTATTTGAAAAGTCTACGAAACGGCGATGAATTATTTTTTCTAACGCTTATATATAGAAAGTATAGAAATGGGACTGTAGTTCCCCAACTCATTCTTATCACCTTTTATGTACAGAACGCTTACTTTCGCTACTTGCATTCTTCTTGGAAATACACCAGACGCTAAGGAGAGATTAAAGATATGATTTAAAACGGGGGCAATTATACCAACAACATACTTAATTGGACGTATCTGCATACCATCAGCGTCGCAGCTACTACTATTTTTTAAGTGCATAATCACGTTAATTATTTCTGAGGCAGTAGTTGGTTCTAAAAAAATTGAGCTACAGTTTCTATGGCACATGTGTCTGCAAGCGTCGCACCATCGGTATGGACGGCTATATTTACAAAATGGTCATTAAACAGATTGGGAAGCTGTTCACCGGTTAATGTAACTCCGTTATGCACTAAAGTTTCAATGGCAGTTGACGAAGGAGCACCTTTCACCAAAGAACCTATGTGTTTCCAGATTACGTCAGTGAGTCCATTCGCGGAAGAAAAAAGAGAGGAGTAATAACCTTTTTTTGCATTTCTTAGCTCTTTAGTTAAGCAGTTACGATAGGTTTCGAATGTTTTAAGTGCATCGGATTCACCTGTTTTAAGAAAGCGTTTATAAAGTATGTCTTTCTTACGAATTTTACGAACTAAATCGAAGGTTACCCACAAGTTTACGGATCTTTTTTTATATATTCTTATTTTATATGGGAAGTGATGCTTATATAGCTTAAGAATTTGCTCAAGAAATACGTCATAAGCACCATCGGCAGTACTTTCGAAAAGAATTGTATTCCAAATGGTAGATGCGATGTCCCGTCTAAAAGCCTCGAGGCTGTTTATATCTATATTTTGGAAAACAATTGGTTGATTCTCTACAGTCTTTCGAGACACATGAACTTGAACGCATAAAAATACTGTAAGATGGTCACTCAGGTTACAACTAAGTACTCCGCTCTTAATTTGATCTATATAAAAGTTCGTAATAAATAAGTCTAAAACAGTTGTTGACTGTAAAGTAACTCTTCTGGGGTTTGTAATTGTATTGACACACCCATTCATACTAATACGACTCTCCATTTCTCTCTGCGAGACACTATCCGAAAACATGGCGATATTACAATCACCGCCGCAAATGACGTTATATCGATTTTCATTTACATACTCCAAAAATATTTCAAATAATTTAAAAAAGGCAGAAACATTACCATCTGGTGGGCGGTAGAAAACAGCAAAAATATTCCGATTATTTTGTAGACATAACACCTCGACATCTTTCGTGATAAATGAATAGTCACTCAAAAGATTACATTCGATACGGTCTTTAACCAGAACAGCCAATCCTCCCCCGCGTTTCAAAGTGCAATTTAAAACATACGTGTCATATGACGGTAAGCGGAAAACATCTGAATTATCAGTATACCAAGTCTCAGTAAACCTGACTATATCAAAGAGAGCACCGAACTGATCGAAGAGTAATTCAAGGTCAGTCGTTTTATTCACTGCTGACTGCGTATTTA
Organism: Ixodes persulcatus; assembly: GCA_013358835.2. Lineage (NCBI taxonomy): Eukaryota > Metazoa > Arthropoda > Arachnida > Ixodida > Ixodidae > Ixodes > Ixodes persulcatus. Next base: position 261,633 of record JABSTQ010009397.1, on the reverse strand, counting down.
AACAAAAGCACTTTAAATGAGAATTGCATTCTAGATCAAGTTTACGTTTTAGTTCATTCGGAAGTAATGGAGTTGCAGTTTCCATAAAAACAAAATAGAAAAAAAGTTTAAGAACAATTCGAAAGAAAGACAGCACTACTTATTCTAGCCTCAACAGATCGTCTTCGCTTCTTACGACAATAGCACGTTCGCGATCTTGTTTTCGTACTAGAACGCTTCCGCTTCGATGCCAGACATAACGAAGACCACTCCTTTTGGCCAACTCTTTTGCCACCAAAAAGAGCGCTCTGTCTTGCTTCGTCATGTTTTCCACGATAAAAACTTTAGGCTCTGTCCCCAACAATGTTTTCTGTTATTCAACCACTGCTCCCTCGTGGCCTGCCTGGTGAACCGGACAATTACACCAGGCACATTGTCGGGCTTTGTGGGTAATCTGTGAAGGGCAACGATATCACTCTCCGATAGCTGTGGAAGTTGCAGTCTGGACGCTACCTGATTTATCTTGTGAAGCAAGTTCTCGTAAACGTAAACTTAAACGTACCGCAAATGAAAGATTATACAGCTGAGTGAATTTATAATATATATAAAAAGCGTGTTTTCGGCTCTCCATAGACATAAAAGGTATCGAAGTAACCCAAGTAGATCACCAGTATTTAATTGTCAAAGTTCGTCAACAATTAACCGAGGGGACATTTTCGACATGTTTACAGAAAAAAATCAAAACGCCTAAAATTATTTTATGGTATTGGAGCCTTTTACCTGTGCTCACAGTGTGCTTGAAGAAAGTTAATATTATGTGGACTGAAAATCCACGGCGGGAGATCGAGCGAAACATCCAAGCCACAACGGATGTGAAAAGCTTTCCGCCATGGCCTCTTTTAAGATTCGTAAGTCGAGAACCAAACATCCGACGAACTTGCGGTTTGTGGCTACTGCGTTTTTAGAGACGACGCCATAACATATATTTTTTTCAGCGAAATTAAAAATTCGACCCTTTTTGCCTGCACGATTTGAGATGAAAACACCCATATATATATTCATAGCCGCGTAACACTTTAGCTTCCATGGTTTCGAAGACTAACTTTTACAGCTGCAGTGAACCATTAAATCACGCGCGTCCTGCACGCCCTGCCCTCGAAATCAACGCGGAATGCAGCCTCGTTTGCTCAAAGTGTACATGCGCCAAAACCCGCGTTAATCATGCCGAAAATTATAAACGCAGCTGGCTACTCGTCTAAAATAGGATTGCTAACTTGACAAATTAGTAACAAAAAACTTGCAAAGCTGGGAAACAATTCCGCTCGGGCGGCCGCATTTCGGTTAAAACGAGCGGACCGTGGCACGTCCACCATACGCGGCTTCCACACCAGTGTCGAGCTGCGGCCACTCATCACCCTTTTCCCGCATTTCCTTACGCAATCATAAGGCGTGTCAGAACCGACCGCTGCGCCGAGCGAGAACAAAGCGGCAGCTTTCTATGGCATGCCTGGGCATAATCTATACTTCGTTTCAGCTTCCTGTGTACTGCAGAGGAGGCTGCTTGGTATCCAAGCAAATCCGATGCTCTGGGGGTGTCACGCGGCCTACGCGAGGGGCGCAGCGACGTGCAGAAAGCGTAGTCACGTGATCGGTTTTCTTATAGCGCTGGTTTTCTTGGGATGGCCAGTAGCGTTCGCTGCGGTCTATCGTAGAGTGAAACACAGTGTAGTTGGGCGCTCGAGGATGCCTTAAAAGAAAGATTTCCACTTCGTGAAGCCTCCTGAGGCCACAATCAGTCACGTGAAATACTCCGCTTTGTGTGAAGACAAACCATAGCGCGAAATGGCCGGCGCCTATGGGGACTGCGGTGGGAAGAACTGTTCATGCAATGCACTGAATACTACGGACACAATGTCGAACACTCGAGCGTCGCTTGTCCGGTGTTGTCACGGACAGGTTGAGACCACCACCTCGTGCTTTTCATAATCAATAAAAATATATACATCAACAGAATTCTTGTTTAAAGGCGGAACCCTACGTTTCAAGACCTGCTCGGTCTCTTCTTCAGGGGTTGACTGCGGCTATAGCCGTTGAGGAGCAGTATTCAGTTTTCTTCTTCCTCTACGGCGGTGTGTCGCATTTTGCAACGGCAAGGTGGCGAAGTCCATTCACGTAGACGGTTGGTAGAGTGCCGAGGGATTGATTTATATTTTCTGGCGTCGTTTGGATGTGCCAGGATTCAATGAACAGTCTAGGCCTGGGATTGGTCTCCACGGCAAGGATGCTGGTGTTCGCCAAGTCAATACTGTGGTCCTTGACGTCGCAGTGCTCAGCTACGGCGCTGCGTTCATGATCGAACTTGCGAACGTCGTTCTTATGCTGGCGGGTTTTCTCCTGAAAGATTTTTGTTTCACCGATGCATGCAACCGGGCAGTTCGCCCAGGGAATTTTAAAAATAACGCCTTGTGCTTTCTCCTTAGGCGGGGATTCTTTGGACGGGGCTTGAGTCTCCCAACCATGAACATCGGCTTTTGAGCCACTTGGATTCCTTCTTTGGCCAGGACACATTCCAGAGCCTCGCTTTTACCTTTTATGTAGTGAACGCTGATGCGTGTGGTAGGACGGTACTGTGTACTTGCTTGGGGTTGCATGTGTCGGCGACCTCGTGCTTGATGACGGGCAATGCGGTGGGTGAAGCTGCTTGTCTAACCATTACGTCGTAGGTCGGCGAAGATGGTGTGTCCCTCTTTTTCGCGGTCAGCTTCGGGTGAGCAAATATTTTTAACCTGGATAACAATGTTCACATCGAGAAAAGGTAAGGTATTGTCCTTTTCATGCTCCACCGTGAATTGTATAGATGTTACAATTAGGTTACTCAAGCAGCTTCATCCACCGCATTGCCCGTCACTAAGCCCGAGATCGCCGACACCTGCAACCCCAAGAAGTACACAGTCCCGTCCTACGACACGCATCAGCGTTCCCCATATAAAAGGTACAAGCGAAGCACTGGCACGTGTACTGGCCAAAGAATAAATCCAAGTGGCCGACAAGCCGGTGTCCACGCTCGGAAGACTCATGCCCCCCTTCCAAAGGATCGCCTGCCTAGGGAGAAAGCAGGAGGCGTTCTTTATAGAATTCCCTGCGCGAACTGCCCGGTCGTTTACATTGGCGAAGCAAAGAACTTTCAGGAGAGAATCCGCCAGCATACGAATTACGTTCGCAAGTTTGACCATCAACGCAGCGCCGTAGCTGAGCACTGCGACGTCAAGGACGACAGGATTAACTTTGCCAACACCAGCATTCTTGCCGTTGATACCGATCCCAGGCATATGCTTTTCATTGAATCCTGGCGCATCCAAACGACGCCAGAAAACATAAATACATCCCTCGGTACTCTGCCGACCGTCTATGTGAACGGACTTCGCCACCTCGCCGATACAAAACGAGACACCGCCGTAGAAGAAGAAAACTGAATACGGCTCCTCAACGGCCACAGTCGCAATCAACCCCTGAAGAACAGACCGAGCAGGTTGTTAAGAATGGAACCTTCGGCGACCTTCTTCCGAGTTTCAACGCTGCGGAAACGAGTCCGGAAACGAGTCACGATCTGTTCAGGACTGTCGCCCACCTGTCGAAGCCTGTCCAAAACGAGTCTCAACGCGTCCGTGACGTCAACGGGACGTGTGTGTGTGTGCGTGTGGGTTCGTGCGCTCCGGAAGGGGAGAGAGGCCTGGCCTAACTGCGGAGAACCATGGCTACGACGCACTTCTGGCTACGACGCGGCGGACTTTGCTGCAACGCACTTGGCGGTCGCACCTGCTGCCCTGGCGGAGAGTGAGGGTGAAAACGGACCCTATATAAGGCGGGGCGTGAGGCGGCTCCAGTTGTTCTCTCGGATTTGACAACTTTATCGCTACCATGTAATTAAACCGTTCGTTACGTTACCAATTCTCCCACCTCTACTGGACCCCTGGGTTCTTCACTTCGGGGAATGGTCGTCGTCACGAGCCAGGAAGCCTCCGGACGTGCGGCTTAAACCCCGCCTCGAACAACTGGTTGGCAGCGGTTGGGATCGAACCATGCGACATCGTGCTACATCTGTGGGTGAGCGTTTGAACTTTGCTTTGAGATTCGCCAGGCTTCAGACTATGGGTAATTAATTTTGAACGGCTGGGAATCCTTAGTGTTTGACTCGTGCGCTAGGTTTGTGTACAACCTCGCGACAAGTTTTTGAACAAACCCAAAGCTAAAGAGCAGCGATCATGGATCTAATGAGATTACTGAGAACAGATTTACTCTGTTTATGTGAAGAATTGGGTGTGGAGCTGGAGCAAAAGATGAAGAAATCTGAGATCAGTAAAGCGATTTCACAGAGCGCGGAAGCAGAGGAAATTACAATTGCGTGGGAACTGCTTCAGAACGCTAAGAGTGAGGCTGCAGCAAGAGAAGAACGAGAGCATGAGCAGGCTGCAGCGAGAGAGGAACGAGCGCAGAGTGCAGCGAGATAGGAACGAGCGCAGACTGCAGCGAGAGAGGAACGAGCGCAGACTGCTGCGACAGAGGAGCGAGCGCTGAAAAGGCTAGAGCTCGAAATTGAACAACAGCGATTAAACTCGCAGTACAGTAGAGTTGGGGCTCCGGTACGAGCAAGTGAGACCGAGTCGTATCAAATGAAGAAGCTCCTGCAGCCGTTTAAAGTTGGGGAAGACGTGGGCCTGTTCTTAGTTAACTTTGAGAGGATATGTGAGAAGTTGAGCTTCGCCCCAGAAACGTGGCCGCAACGGCTTTTGACTCTGTTGCCCTGTGAGGCTGCAGAGGTTGTCGCGCGCCTTAGTGCTGGAGACGCGGACGACTACGACAAGGTGAAGTCCAGCCTTTTGAAGCGGTACCGCCTTTCTGCCGAGGCGTTCCGTCAAAGGTTTAGAAACGCATCCAAAAAGAGCAGCGAGGGCTACTCGGAATTCGCGTACGGACTTAAAACCAACCTGATAGAATGGTTAAAGAGCGAGGAAGTGTACGAAAGCCGAGACAAGGTAGTCGAGTGTGTGTGCCTCGAACAGTTCTTTCGTAGCATTCCGCAGTCAGTCAAGCTCTGGGTGCAGGACAGGGTGGGAGTCGACTCTGTCGAAAGGGCCGCTGAGCTAGCCGAAGAGTACGCAACGCGTAGAAAGCTGAGCGGAGAGGAAAGCGAATCCGGCCGAAGCGATCAGCGCAAGACCTTCCGACAGGGAAACGACTCGCGAGAAAACGGGCCCGAGAAGCCCGAAGCAGGACAAAAGGTCCCAGAAAAGAGCACAGAACACTCGAACGGAGACGAGGCGCGGAAAAGCCCAACAGGGCAGTTCGAGGCAAGGAAGCCGTTCCTGTGCTACAACTGTCAGGAGCCGGGACACACAGCGGCCAGATGTAAGAAACCGCGGGTTGTATTCTCGTACGTGAACGTTAGTGACAAGGACCTGAAGCTTCTTCGTCCCTATCTTCACGAGCTCCAGGTAAACGGAAAGCCGTGCAGGGTGCTTCGGGACAGTGCAGCGACGATGGACGTTGTCCATCCGTCGTATGTAACGCCATCCGATTTTACGGGAAAGGTAGTCTGGATAAAGCAGCTGCTTGAAAAGCACAGTGTCTGTCTGCCTATGGCGACAGTGAGGGTAACTGGCCCGTTCGGAGAGCTAGTGACAGAGGCGGCTGTCTCGCAAACAGTCCCGTTGGAATATCCTTATTTGTTTTCTAACCGGTCAGATTTCCTGCTGCGCGAAAGGGGTCAACAACTGGGAGAAGGGCTAGTTCAGTCGTGTACGAGGTCCAAATCGCGTCAGGTCGCCCCTTTGTTGACGAGTGATCCAGAGCCAGAGGCAGCTGACGGGGAGCAAGCACTCCCAGAGTTGGAGGCAAAAAACCGGGATGAGAGGGACCAGGTTGTAGAACAGCCTGACCTCGCAGCGCTAGAAAGCGTACGCCGTCCCAACGAGCCCGCGAAAAAGGCGGAGGAAGACGGGATCATTAAAGGATCTCTCGTAGCTCCGACATCACGTAATTTGGATCGTCTGTTGCGAGTAGACAGAGTGTCTTTGACAGCCGAGCAGAAGAGCGACCCTAGTGTGTCAGGGTTTCGCTGTACAGCTCAGGAGATTGCTAGGACCAATGTGACGGGGAATGAAAGAGGCGGATTGTTTTATCGGCGCTATAAGGATCGCATTTTCACGTCTAGAAATCACGTGAAAATCGATCACTATGACTTCAGCGTAAGAAAAAGAAAAGGCAAATTTAACGGCAATGCCGATGGGTTGAGCAGATTTTTTTGCATCATGAAAAATAGTAGGGATGATCTCAGAGGTCTTCGTCATCCACGGGAATGAGGATCTAAGTGGGGGCACTTCGTTGAAACCCCAAAAGGACCTCACAAATTGCGAAGAGTTTTTTGTCTTTTGTATTTTGTTCTTAGTGACCTCGTTGGAAAAATGAGTTTTTTTTGGCGACAGGGGGTCTCGATACCCGGAATTGTACCAAATATTGGTAATCCGTAATCCAGTCTGGCGGGTCTTTGGCGAATTCCGAGCGTTTGACTGCGGTGTGGCGTGGTGTTGTGGGGGACGTTTCCGCTGATGCCTCCGTTGTGAGAGGTTTGGGAGTTTGTTTGGTGCTTGCAGCGTCTTCTCAAGGCCTACTCTAAGCCCACCTCTTCAGGCCAGCGATTGTACCACCGGCCATTCGAGGTTTCCCTGGCCCCGGAGGGGCTGTTAAGAATGGAACCTTCGGCGACCTTCTTCCGAGTTTCAACGCTGCGGAAACGAGTCCGGAAACGAGTCACGATCTGTTCAGGACTGTCGCCCACCTGTCGAAGCCTGTCCAAAACGAGTCTCAACGCGTCCGTGACGTCAACGGGACGTGTGTGTGTGTGCGTGTGGGTTCGTGCGCTCCGGAAGGGGAGAGAGGCCTGGCCTAACTGCGGAGAACCATGGCTACGACGCACTTCTGGCTACGCCGCGGCGGACTTTGCTGCAACGCACTTGGCGGTCGCACCTGCTGCCCTGGCGGAGAGTGAGGGAGAAAACGGACCCTATATAAGGCGGGGCGTGAGGCGGCTCCAGTTGTTCTCTCGGATTTGACGACTGTATCGCTACCATGTAATTAAACCATTCGTTACGTTACCAATTCTCCCACCTCCACTGGACCCCTGGGTTCTTCACTTCGTAGAATGGTCGTCGTCACGAGCCAGGAAGCCTCCGGACGTGCGGCTTAAACCCCGCCTCGAACAAGGTCTAGCAACGTAGGGTTCCGCCTTTAAACGAGGATTTGGCTGGTGTATATATTTTTATTTGTTATTATTGTAGTTCCCCAATCATAGAGACGTCTCTCGAATGTTCATTTTCAACTCGTGCCTTTTGAATGGCCGTCTTCGTGACGGCTCATTGCCTTTTAGCGCGCTTTGACTACGCGTGCACGATCGAGGCTCATACGATGCCTGAGAGTTATCAAACGTAAAGAAAGCTCAAAGTGGCGGCGGGACAACCCAAAGACCTCCGTGCCGTTCTCAACCTGTTACTCACCCCCGCTATGACTAGGGAACCTGAGCTGGGTGGTGTGTTCAAAAAAGTGAGAAAGCAGCTTGAAAGAAAACAAAAAAAAAACATATGTACAAAGACAGGGCGGACACATAGCTGACTATCAACCGTTCTTTACTATCATCATCTTCGTCAGCCCTCGGTGTAGTATTCATCTTCAGCCTTTTACTCATTACAATTTTTTAGATTGAATCTTTTTTGAACGTTTAAAATCCAGAAAATAAAAGAAATATATTTAAGAAATATTTAAAAATACTATACTGAAACAAAAAGAATGTAAAATATGCCCATATTAGTCATACGTGCTCACTACTAGTAACTGGCTACAGCATATTGATGATATTGTAGCGGTATGATGTTTCTCTGATCGGACCCACTGTAGCGATGGTGCCTCTTTTATATTTGGTGTCGTAGATGGCAGTTATGGGTTTCGTGCTGCTGCTCTTTGAGGAATCACTGCCTGAATCAATTTCTTCGTCTTTTGTCATTGTTGGGGGGCTTGTTCTTGGCAATTGGCTTCGTGTTTAGTGGGTGTACGCGGTGTTATGGTCGTTTCTGGCCTGGTTTGTTTGGTAGGTCTTGGGTTTGTAAAAGGTGTCGAACCGAACGCGAACCCGAACCGAAAACTGTAACAGAACCATTATTTTTGACAGAACCGGAATGTAACCGTGACCGAAATCAAGCATCCAATATTGCACCCGAATTGTCACCCAACCGTAAGCTCATCTGGGGATACCAGTTCATTAGAAAATGGTTCGGCGTAATAAAAGCTGAGTCACGCCTCCTTACCGGCGGTGGCGCGAAATCAATTAAATAGTCGAAAAGGTGGCTTCAGCGGCGCAGTTTTAACTAAACGGACGGCGGTGACGTAGAGTCATATCAATAATAATGAAACCAACGAAGACATATAATGTCTATGGGGAGCGCGACTGGGCGTCGGCGGGTCGGCGCGGCGGCATACACTTGTATACCTCGTTTCCCCTAAAAATGAACCGCAAAGGACGCTACGAGCCACCAGAGCGAATCCATAGCTCAGAGGGTGTCGCGTAGCCTTCCAGTTGGGCGGTTTAAGGAAGGGAGCGCGAAGTCACGAGACAAGCTACGATCTATGGATTGACGGGCAGCTCGCAGCATCCATCTTTGCCAACTTGGCCAACTTCGATCTGCTCCCTCTGATGTTCTCCGCACTCAGAGCAAGTGCCAAAGAAATACCAGCTTCAAGCATTCTGCCCGAAATACAAGCCCTGCTTGCAATTGATCTTTTTCTAAAGGTTGGCGGCACACAAATAGCCGTACCTCAAGGTCACTCTCATAGAAAGAGCATAAAAAGTAAGCCCAAAATTCCTGCAATCCTTCAATGGAATGCCTGTGATAGAATGCCCCGCCTCTAAAACAACGCGCTCCCCCTCCTCGAATCAAATTTCCATCCTAGCAATACAGGAAACTAAGAAAGATCCGGACATCTGTCGGCTTTGTTCATATGTGGTCTATTATAGTTAAAACAAAAGAAGAGATGGGAGACCCCGGGAAGTAGCCTTTGTCCGTGCAGGACTTCCACAGGTACTAGTGGACGTGTCCTCAGTCTCTAAAAGCACCACTAAATACGCAAATGTTGCAGTCAGATATGGGAACCTTGATTTCACTATTGTATCTGCATACTCCTATGAATGATACATAATAAGGCAACGAATAACTGGGGAAACTAAATGTTTTAACGGGGCACACTTGTGCCCAAAACAAAATAGAAAAAGGTTAGCGTCGCAGGCGTCGATGTCAGCGGAACAGCCAGATCGACCGTTGGGGCGAGACTCTCTCTGGCTCGGCACGGAGCCCCTTATGTTGACGCGTGGGCGTCTGGAACAATCGGCGTACAAAGTTCGGCGCGTATAACATTTTAACCTGGAATAAGCAACCAGCTTGTAAATGTACCACAACGTGACATACAAAAACAACAAAAACCTGCATCGCGGCCAGGCACCGAACCTCAGCCTTTCGCGTGGGAGGCGAGCACGACAACCGTTCGGCCATGGCGCGCTTTTTTTTTTTATTGCCATGATAAGGCACAGGTAACGCATACATATGAACGTTCAATCACAATCAAATGGAGGGTGCATATTCTCATACAAAGATAGAAGGTTTTGAATTTAAAACTCCTTTAAACGTTTTAATTCTTCAAACATAGTAAAAATTCAGGGGCGGGCTTGGATTTGTACCCTGCTCTCAATTCACATACCATCTGCGTAAAATGCTTTCGTACAGAGAGTGCGTTAACATCCGGGTGCCTAACAGCGATGCGACTTCGCCAAATGCTGTGAAGACCGATAAGCATTACCATATCTAATAAAACAATGTCATTCGTGTTTGTGTTTAAAAACTCAAATACCATGGGGGGTTACAGTTAGGTATTTTTTAATAGTTCTCTGTAAGACGTTTGAGAAGAGCAAGGCATCCCAACATTGCAGAAAAACATTCTCAATTGTTTCGGGTTTCTTACACAAAATGCAATGGTCACCCCATGGTACAAATATCCCTTTGTCTTTTAACCACGTCTTCACACGCAGCGTATTTGTATGAAGCTTAAAAAAGTTTTTCTCCGCTAGCTGAACGTAGATTTTCTCAACTCGGCTTAGAACGTCTTGCTCATGGCGTTCACAGCACCTAGAGCGATACAAAGGCGCACGGAAAATAGCGCTATATAAATTTCGGGTTAAACGTTTCCGTGTCACTCCAGAGAGATAATCTTTTGAAAAACGAACCGGCAAAAACTGAAACGCCGTGACGACTTCGTTCAAGAATGCACGGAGTCGGCCAAACACAAGGTTACACTACGAAACAATAAACGAAGGCTCATGTTCAGACAGACTGGTTTGTAACTCTGTACGTAGAAAAGGACCTGCTTGATCTCGGAAAAACAAAGAAAAGCGAGACAATTTGTGGGATCCAGTAGTGAGACAACGAAAGACAACCTTCAGAAACACGACAAAAAACGTTGTCCCGGCTGAGTCTACCAACTAGACTGCCATATATATACCGCATAAATACGGTGTAGCGTCTGGAGATTCCTGCGGGAACAGGTGATGGCTTGGAGGACGTACCAACTTTTTGCGATTAAAAACACATTGCACACCGTGGCGCAAGTAAAAACTGATAATGCATTTCCATTAATTTTATGCGCTGCCTGCCTGGCTTCGTCAATCACTGCAGGCCAATACGTATTGTTTTTTATAGTGCTGAAGACGCACCCCAAAGTACGAAGAAGGCGTCAAGAAAAATTTATATCTTCAAAGAGCTCCGGTCTCGCGCCCCAAAAGCCCTACAAAAACCATTTAACAGAAGCCCTGGTTGCTTCACAAAAGTTTTTAATCCTAGACACTGTTTCAGAAATGCTCAATTTGTCGCAGCAAAACACGGCCACATCGTCTGCATACACTAGCAATGTTACCTCCGTGGAAAGTAATTAAACCCATATATATTTTCATTTTGAATTATGCTGCGACAGAAGGGTTCTAGATATATATTTAATAATAAGGGCGAAAGCGGACATCCCTGTCTCACGGACGAGAGCACTGTGATGGGCTCGCTTAGGTGTCCGCTAACGATCAATTGCGTAAAACATCCGCTATACGCCATTTGCACGCCAGCAAGAATAATTTGTCCTACCCCAACATGTTCCAATACCCTATACAACACACTGTGTTGTACACGATCGAAGGCCCTTTCTAAAACTATTTGTAGCATAGCTACTTTGTTTAGATCCATATCGCAACGCTCAATAACACTACGCGCGCAATGAGAGTTCGCAAAGAATAGTCCGCCCTTGATCCAACATGTTTGGTGTGCACCAACGATTTTATGGATGACAGTTTGAAGCCTTCGCGCAAGCACTTTCAAAATATCTTACAACCTACATTGCTCAAGGCAATCATTCTATAACTTCTTATATGCTTTTAATTTTCTTCATCGGCTACTGTCGGAATAAGAGCAGTGTGACTATTTAAAAAAGAAGGCGGCAATACTCCTGTCTCGTAGGCCCTATGATGTTTTTGTGCTGAAAAAAGTTATATATCTTTTGAAAACAGCCGCATTTAAACCATCGGGGTCAGGTGTTTTTCCTGCTTGTAGTTCATCGATTGCGGCACCTATTTCATTTATCTCAATTGGCTGTTCAAGCCAAGCGGTCGTTTCTTCTAATCCTAGGCATAAATTTTAAAAGTCGTTATCAAACTTCGTCAGATTGAGGGCTTCGTCTCGCTGAAATAGCTGACTGTAAACCTCGACGAATGCATGCTCAATCACTTCTTCTTTGGTACTTATCAAGTTTTGATGCTGCATTTCACAAATTATCTTTTTACTTGCGTATTGCTTTTCTCTGCTAAGCGCTCTTTGGTAGGTTGTTCACCAAGAAAAAATTCCTCGAAACTCGATCTAAATAAAGCACCTCTATACCTCTCAGTCTCAATTTCTGATGAACTATTTTTTGTCATACTAACGCCATTAATGAATTTACCAGGACATTTACATTCTAATTTTAAAAGCGTCCTTAAATCTGAATGCAGCAGTTTCTCCTCAGCATCGCTTAAGTATTTTAAGGTATTTGATTGTTCAAATGCTGCTAACTTTATTACTTACTTTATCACCTTCATGACTCAATTGAGCTAGTAAAAACGCTACCTGTCGTATTCTCCTGCAGTGTTTCTATTTTCTTAGTAGAGGTTTCGTCTTCTAAAAGCTTAACGTTTAATTTCCATAGATCCCAACTGAAGCGATACTTAACTGCCTTAGAATTACGCAGAGTAAAAGTTACCAGTGCATGGTCACTGAAAATGACTGGTAGAACCTTATAATTGTCCGCACCACTCAACACCTCTACTGCCACATAGGCTCTGTCAAGTTGACCGTTGCTAGACGAGCAGAAGTGCGTATAGCGCATCGTTTAAAGTTGTTTCTGGTAAGTGGCAACACCATGAAGGTAATGTTCATCGATCATATCTTTTAACATCACTGCACTAGCATCCATTTGATTATTGTTATTTGACCTGTCACTTGGCTCACAGACGCAGTTGAAGTCCCCCAACAGTACTATTTTCGTGAACAACGAAGAAATGGGCGAAAAAGGTCGTCGAAACATTCTTTCCTCTCCTTTTACCTGATTTGCACAATGAACACAAAGCACCATCCATCTCATTTCAAACATCAAAAAATCACACACGATAAGCCTACCAACATTATCAACAGTAGGTGAACCTTAGTAAGCCTCCTCTCGCTACAAAACGACGTAGTACTAATAGAAGTTCTGCAATGACATATGTTAGCGTTTGAGGATGAACCAATTAACAATGCAGTTTGATTAAACTGTTTCTTTATTTAAAACCTTGAGGGTTACACTAAATTGGGGCATTATATAAAGGTTGCAGAGCGGTGCTGCTTCTCGCTCGGCGTCGTCCGATAGAATGTGTGCCTCCGTTCCTCTTGTCTATGGGTGAGGGCGATCGGCACCGAAACTCTTGCTTGCAGGCTCGCGCGCGCGGCTCGGGTTTCACGGCAGAGAGGCCCTGTCTTGGGGCTCGGGGATTCTCCGGGGACCCTATAGAAACTTCTGTCTGGAGCAGCCGGAGTCGGGGGCCACCTACAAGCTTTTGACCGGTTTTCTGATTTCAATCTCCAGATTGCTAGCACATGCTTTTTTCTACAGGAGGGTGGACCGCTTCTGTCACCGCGCATGTGAAGAGGGATATGTAAGTCTTGTTTGGGGTCAAGTTTTTAGTGTAGATAGGGCCCAAAAACTGTATTATTACTACACCCTATTGAAAAATCCGGCAAAAACTTCCAGTGACATTTGGTGCAAACGGGTTAATTTCCACTCATTTTCGTCATAAACCAGTGTAGTTTACCCGTTTTTTGGTGGAAATATTACCGGCCGCAACGTTCAGTTACCAGATTTCGCTGGACGTTTTACCGGAGCCACTTTCGGTTAAAATCCGGCAAAAACTTCCAGTGACATTTGGTAGAAACGGGTTAATTTCCACTTATTTTCACCAGAAACCAGCGTAGTTTACCAGTCTTAGGTGGAAATACTACCGGCAGCCACTTTCGCTGGAAGTTTTACCAGAACCACTTTCGATTACCCGTCGCTGGAATCCTACCGGAAGCCACTCTCGTTTGCCGAACACCGAACTTCACTGGAAGCCGACGCAAGGGGAACGGCTAAAGGCAAGGAAGCCAAGACGAGCAGGGGGACTGAGTTTGTAATGGCGGCCGCCAATGCAGCGGCATTCTCGTGAGTGCGTGTTTTAGCTCGAGACGACGTTGCAATCCTGCAAGAAGTGCGTGCAGCGAACTGTTTTGACGATTCAAAAAGGTGGGCAGCGATCACCGGCAACTTGCTATTTGCGACAGGCAAAAGTCTGGGCCAGAGCAGGTACTACACCACTCGGGTGGCATTCTGTGAGTTCGAGTTTTAGCTCGGGACGACGTAGTAATCCTGCAAGAAGTGCGTGCAGCGAACTGTTTTGACGATCCAAAAAGGTGGGCAGTTTCACCCGTTTCCATTCGAAACCAGCGTAGTTTACCAGTCTTTGCTGGATTATTTGCCGGCAAACAGATTTCGCTGGAATTTCACCGGCAGCGGGTTTCCAGGATTCGCTGGAATGTCACCGGCAGCCACTTTCGTTTACCAGACGACCCAGTTTTGCTAGAAATCTTACCCGAAACGGGTGACTCGCTTCCCTGTTTACCGAACTTCACTCGAAGCCGACGCGAGGGGAGGGGGAAGCCGAGACGAGCCGGGGACTGGGTGTGTAATTATGGTGCAACGCACCAAGGACGAGTCCCCGCACACCCTCTCTCCCTCGCATTGGGTTCCATCAACGAGCACCGGCCGGCCAGGAACGAACGCTCAGTGTCGGCCTCTCGTTCCATGTGTGCAACCTGTATCTTCCAGAGCAGCTGGGTGTGCAGATGAAAAGAAAATATTTTTCAGTGACCTGTTTCTTACGCCTCTTTGTCCGTCCGACATCAGAAGCATCCAGCGAGCGAAAAAACTCTAACCAAGATTTCTCAACGGCGGCGGATGTTCGTTCCGTGCGTTCGTGGTTTTCGCTAAGCGTGCTACTGACAGTGTGTATGTGTCCGCCTGGTGCACCCGCGGTGACAGCATCAGGGACGACATCGTGAGTGTGCCCGTGATTTCTCAACGGCGGCGAATGTTTTTTTCCGCGCGTTCGTGGTTTTCGCTAAACGTGCTACTGACAGTATATGTGTGTTTTCATGTGGTGCACCTGCTCGGTTTTATTAGTTGAAGTACCGTACATCTAGAATATTTACCCATCGGCATTGTGAGTACCTTGAAAGATATTTTTTGCGACAAAGAACTCGGTAGTTAATATAGGCTTTTTGGTCTGATTGCTTTTGCCAACAGCTGTGCAAATTGTTTCACTGGTATCGACCTTGTTAAATAAATACAGGGAACCTTCAAGTCTTATAGACTAACCGCTTTGATTGTTACCGAATCGTTCAGCATCTGGCAAACACACACCACCCAAGGTTCACCGGCTTCTTCCTAAGTGCCTTCCGTTGACGTAAGAAAGAAAAATAGAAACCGGAAGTGAAAAAAGTCCCATAATCCAGTAAAATAGATTTTTTACTGGAAATACAATTACGGTAAAAAAAAACTGGTGACATTCCGGTAAAAACGTCCGGTGACATTCCGAAAAACAATCCGGTGACATTCCGCTAAATTTCGGCTTTACCAGAAGTGAAAAGAGTCCCATAATCCAGTAAATTAATGATTTACTGGAAATGAAATTTTGGTAAAAAGTCTTTTTCGATAGGGCATCAAAGGAGCTTTGCTGGATGCGATATGCAGAAAGGGAGGCTGTGGGTGCTGACACTGGTTTGAGCCGATATCTCAAGCACGGTGGGCATTGGCGCATAGACGCTTTAAACACGCACCACATTGAGCCGCCATTGCCGACCTTCTCTTGTCTTACCCAGCTGCCGCACCACTGAAGTGGGCGTTGACGAGCCTTCACAAAGGCCTCTACTCGGGAAAATGACACAGTATCACCTAAAGTGGCAATAACCTGTCCTGCTGTGGCAATAATAAAATGAAGCGAACGGAATAAGAGGAAACAAAAACTGAATGTCGGTTATCAGATCAATGACAACGCAGTTAGGGCGCAGGCGAGCTGGTGTAGGTTTACCATTTCTTAGATCACCTGAGAGTGGCTGGAAGAGACACGACGACGTCTCTTGTTTCTTTCACCCAGTCTCAGGTGGTCTAAAAATGATGAAATCAAATCAAATCAGTTATTTGCATCTGCAAGTACAGCTGTGCATGGCGGCACCCATGCAAAGCTGCCTGAAAGAGTATATATGTATCTTTACAGTTTGCTTGTTCTAATTATTCAAAATCTTTAACGCTGCTACGTTAGTGTATCGACAACTGACTTCCTTAGAACACGAGCACGAGCTATGTTAAGTGGTGGTATTTGATAAAAGGAATGGATGCTTTACTTCTTCAGGTGAACTCAGTTCTTGGAGTTTTTTTGCCTATTCGCAATCCAGCCTCCAGGAACGAGTAAAGTTCAGCTATCTTAGTCTTTACTGACTCGGTTTTTTTTTTCTAGTGACGCGACTCCTTCAGAAAGCACAGCGTTTTAAACATTGGTGAGCCAGAACCCATCTACACGGGTTACTTCTTTCTGGAAAAACTTTTGGTAAACGAAATATTCAAACAGTAACTCGGGGTATCATCTGAAGACTTCTGTAGCGATCAATATGTGAGATCGTAATTACTATGCAATTAAATGCAAAGGTGCAAGCGAGCTAGACAATAATGACAAAAATAATCCCTGGAGAACGGGAACAAGAGGGACAAAGGACAAACACAAATCTCCAAACACAGCTAGATGACTGGTGAGCGACCGAAAAAATACCCGGAGCAGGCGGATTTTTTCGGTCGCTCACCAGTCACCTAGCTGTGCTTGGAGATTTGTGTGTTTCCATTGTCCCTCTTGTTCCCCTTCTTCAGGGATTATTTTCGTCATGTAAGATCGGTTCTTAAGGGCTGGCTTGCAACGTGACAGAGTAGTAGGATATTTGAAGCGTTCCTGTTCCTCCTAAACTTCCTCGAATGAACGGCCCGGCCATTCAAAAATGAGTTCCCGCAGCAACTGTAAGTGCTCTAACCAAGCAGGCTTGGTTAGAGCACTTATAGTTGCTGCGGAAACTCATTTTCAACATTTTGGAAAAGATCCCTCGGGTGAGTAAATCGACCGGGGTGTCCTTTCCTATGAAATCTTTGAAGTTGGAGCTTCCTGTCAACCTTTGAATCTCTTCAACGCGATCTGCCACAAACGTTTCCCAGCGTTGGGGTTTGCCTTAAATTTACTTCAATGTGATTATAAAGTCTGTCCACAAGTGGTAGGTGAGAGTTTTTCTCTCGAACGTTGCCTGTGCGCACTAAAAATGCCGTGCTTCGATTAGGGCTTTTATTAACTCTAATCGTGGAAGCGTTTGCCTTTTAAATAGGCGACTTGATCCTTTGATAGTAGCAGGTTAGGATCGACGTTTCTTTCTCTTTCATACGCTCAAATGTTAAGTGGGGAACCATAGGCTTGGGGCTTTCATCTGTGAAAAGATGTAGTTCAGTAAATCGCCTCATTCTCTCCATTTTGTTCAACAGGAACCGTGGTATGTAGAGTGATTGAGGTTGATGAACGTCATTGCACCACGTTTTTCAATCTTCCCAGATGTTGTCGGGAAATTCTGTTTTACGTGAATCGTTTTGTTTCAGTGTTTGAAAGATAATTATTGCATAACTCGTAAATTACAAGCCCATGATACCGAAAATCCGTGCCGATGTCTTTAGAACAATTTTTTCTTTACTTGTGACCCTTCGAACGATATGACGTTTTCCAACTAAATAATAAGTTCGTATTGGTCCGTGTTCCACATCACTCCAAGGCTTCTTGTTTCTGGATCTTTTAATGCAAATTTATTATTCACGTCACTGTCGCCTACATTGTACTTACAATCTTTGTAAGTCCTTGTAGTTTGATGTCCATTTATTCATCGTTATACCCGCTGCTTGAATAATTTCATGGGTCTTCGCGTCGGTTTTTGAAGCGTCTTCCTCTCTCGCCGCTCCAGTAAGGTCATCGACGTACAGTCGCCGCGGGAGTTAATAGCTCCACGCGAGCGCGCGTTTTTTTCCGAGGGGCGCTTGACTGGTGGCTTGCGATAGAACTAGAGATGACGTCAGGGCGAGTACATGCGGAGTGGACGGGGGAAGCCGTCTCAATTCAAGGGGACCGTTGTTATCATCCGCACGCCCACGCCTGAGTGTATACTTCATTTCAGCTTCGGTCCGAGCGCGGCCGATGTAATGAGCCGAAGGGCCAATCAAACAGCGAAGAGGCACAACGTCATGGCGTGCTCTCTGCAGTTGATAGGACCAGCGGGTATTCGCCGTCTCTCTGTGCGTGCTCCTACGCCGGCTGGTCCTATCAAGAGCAGAGAGCACGCCATGACGTTGCGCGTTTTCCCCTATTTGATTGGCCCTTCGGTTCATACCATCGTCCGCGCTCGGACCGAAGGTGAAACGATGTATAGTTCGAATGAAAGGGGGAGATGATTCTGCAGAAGTCGAGATCGCCGAGCACGAATGAGATGGCTGTTTGGAAAGAGAGAAGGAAACATGCCGTATTTTCTAACTTCTGCAGAATCATCTCCCATTTTCGTTCGAACTACGCTCACCCGCAGGCAGATGATAGCAACGGTTCCCTTGAATTGAGTGGCGTCCCCCGTCCACTCCGCATGGACTCGCCCTAACGTCATCTCTAGTTTTATCGCAAGTCACCAGTCGAGCGCCCCTGGGAAATAAACGCGCGCTCGCGCGGAGCTGTTGACTCCCGCGGCGACTGTACAGTGACTTCGACAACGTTTCAGCAGTTTTTCGGGATTGTCCAACCTTGATTATAATGCACAAACATGCAAAGGTGCTAGCAAGCTGGACAAGAATGAAGAAAATAATCCCTGGAGAAAGGGTGCATTTGGAGATTTATGTTTGTCCTTTGTCCCTCTTGTTCCCCTTCTCCAGGGATTATTTTCGTTGTCCATCCGTCTGAAAATGATGCTGAAGCTTCGCAATGACCAAAAAGGGGCTGGACGTAGTTCCGAAGGGCACTGGCGCCATCATCCATTCCTGCAATGCTGGTTGGGCACCGCCTGGTTCAAAGTGCTCGCAAACAACAACAAAAAAAAACCAAACGAAGAAAATTTTGATTTTCTGCTCTCATTTATATTTGCAAGGACTCCTTTTGAATATCGTTTCTTATCGCAGAATTCATAGTCTGGAACCGCTCCAATATTTGCTGCACTTCATTTGACAACTTCGTGCCTGTACCCACCAGATGAGCTCTGAGACTGTCGTTTTCTTGCTAGTGAGGCGATGTTTCTAAATTAATTCTCCCCTCTGTCGTGACACACTGATCCCTTAGCACTTCATAATGTGGCATATAGTTGAGATGCTTGTTCTCGTTCATAACATTGCCTGTTGCCATATCAGAAACTATATCAGCGCGACCGTCGCGTAGGTACTGGAGTATCGCCTTGCCATAGTTATCTAGAAGAATCTGGTCCCTCTGCAGCTTGCAAACAAGCCCCCCGCATTCTAGCTGCTGCAAGCTATTTGTTGTTGCGCAGCTGTTTAATCGGGTTTGTTTATCATGAAATATATGCTTTATGCCGCTCTTTGTCGATACAAATTGATTTCTAAAAGTCTTCACGCATGTAAACTTGGTACCCTGACTTGGCCGTATTGTCTGAAATTCCATATGTTCCAGGTCCGAAAATGCTTGCAAGGTGTTTCTTTCACTTCCTGAATTCGCATTGATGCAAAGGGCGCATGCCACCACGCTGGAATGATTGGTCAAGGAGTATGATGATTTGGTGGGTCCTCGCATAGCCCACCCGAGACATGTATTTACAGCCACGATTGATCGATTAGTGTTTCGAACGACTTTTCCTTTGACAATCTTCCAGAGCTGGTCGGCGCCAATCACTAAGCTGATTCCTCGTGCATCGTTGCTTTCTGTAAAAAGGCATGTATCGGCGAGGGTTTTGAATTGCTACAGGAGAGATTGTACAAAACATCATCATCAGGAAGCTTCTGGATGTATTTTCAAATGTGGGGTACCCTTGCAGCTTCTAGAACGTACCCTGTTCGGTGGTACTGGCTCTTAAGTCTCACTTGGACCAGTTTCCTTCCTTGTTTTGGGTCTGGGTTGACCGGAAAATGTTGACGTTGAGATTCACCTCCCCGAGCACCCGCATTTTAGAGCGGCGACAAATATCTTCTCGAACAAATATTAGTTGGCTTCCACTGTAAATGATTTGTCTTGCATAGATGTAGGCCCAGTTAACAGCAGCCTATGTCTCGAATGGTTGTACAAGGATCTGCTGTGTCTCTTTTTGAAATGTCATAACGAAGATGCGTAGATTCTTGGTATCTCTTTTTTGGGCATTGTCTTCTGCTCTTCTGCTGGGACCAAACATGGCTGTCGCGTGTTTACCTTTGAGCGTACCACATAATATATGGCGTCTGCTGTATCGTGTTTGGTTAGCTTGCAACGTGCATTTGAAACAACCTCTGTCTTGTGGGAGTATGCGCTTTTTTTTTTCTTCCAAAGTTTCTCCGGTGTCACAGTCCTCTCTGTTATGTTTACGAGAGCCGCAGAGACAAAATATGTTTGAATTTGCTTCATACGACTAAGAAGAACTGTTGCGGTTGATCCTGAGTCTGGCCTTGCGGTGGATTCGGGATACGTCCTCTCTTTCGTGTTTTTGTGAGGAACATTTTACATTTCTCTGCTCTCAAACTCAATTTTCAAAAACTCTTAAATTTCTTCCAACTTGCCGCTGATCGATGTTGCCGTCGATTGGCTTGGACCACTGAAGCTTTGTCTTTGATAGCCGTCTATCACGATATTGTTGAGCAAGACCTCCAATAATATTTCGCAACGTGTGGTAGAGTACGAGACAGCCTCGACTCCTAGACCTCTTATACCTCGTATGTGGATCTGTACGTTGTCATATAATTTGCAAAGAGTGATAGTTTTGCTATACTTAGTTTCAGCTTAGCTCCGAGCGCACCCAAAGGCTGTGGAAGGTTCAGAATTTGGAAAAACGAATTCGTACACATCATGAAGTAGTTCGCAAAAGTAGAATGTTAAAAATACTTCGTTTGTGTGCAAACGTTGCACAATTTTCCAGTTGTGTTCTGCTCATAACTAATTATAAAAAATAAATAAAATAAATGACGTTCCAGGTTGTTCATAATATAGCAAAGAATATCCTTCGACGAAAGACCTGCTGGCAACAGTGACGCGACTAGTACACGGTTTTTTTCCAGTTTTTTCGTGTCATTTCGTGTTCTCAACGGTCGAATCGTGGCTTCAAGTTCAGGCTTTCCTCGCCAAGTTGCTGGATATCCTTTGTTTTTTTTTCTATTCCTAATGTCGACCGACAACGCAAGATAAGAATAAAGGAACGTTTGGGCGTCAGGCGTGAGATCGTGTACATCTACTTCGTCAGGAGTTTCAAACCGCGTCGTTCCGCGAAGTTGTTCAACTAACATCGGAGCTAACAGACGTTTGGAAATGGGTGCCGCCTACAGCGGGAAACGCTCTTCGATGAAAAGTAGGTCAATATTTCTTTCCAAATTATTTTAACAGTCACTCAACTTGTCTACACTTGTTGAAGATTGGAAAATAGGGAAGGTAGTTCCGCTCCATAAATCAGGTAGCAAGCACATTCCTATTAACTACCGACCGATCTCACTTATTAGTACACCCTGCAAAATCATGAATCATATCGTTTGTTCCAACCTTGTTATTTTCCTAGACTCTAACTCATTTTTTACACCCTCTCAGCCTGGTTTTCGTAAATGTCTTTCCTGTGAGACCCAACTTCTGTCTTTCACTACTGATCTCCTTTCTATTATCGGTCGAGGATCCCAGGTTGATTGCGGGTTCTTTTATTTCTGCAAAGCATTCGATAAGGTTCCTCACAAGCTTTTACTTCTAAAACTAAAGAAAATTAACATCGACCCCAATGTCCTTTCCTGTATTGAAAAGTTTCTTACAAATCGGACTCAGTTTGTCTCTAATCAGCAAGCTAATTCTCACCTCAGTGCAGTAATACCCGGTATCTCTCAAGGGTTCGTTTTAAGACCTCTTTTGTTTCTTATTTATATAAATGCCTCAGAATCTTTCATCATCTACTAGCTTCTTTGCTGATGACTGTGTAATCTATCGCGAAATTGCTAACGAATATGATGCTCTACTTCTTCAAACAAATTTTGATCCATTTTTGGAGTGGTGTAACACATGGTCCATGACTCTTAACATAACCAAGTGTAAGGCTATGCGCGTAACTCGATGTAACACCTCAGCACTGACATACTACCACGGTAGCTCTCCCTTGCAACATGTAACTTCCAACAAATATCTTGGTGTTCATTTTACCCATAACATGTCATAAAACCTTGTGGGTTTCTTTACGGAGGTCCCTCTACTAATAATCGCCGCCCGATCGGTATGCGCTCCGCTCGTCACCCAGGGAGTGACATAGCACAACGAGAAGACAGCAAATGGGTTTACTGTACCTCCCGGTTGCCCGTCGTCAAGAGCCGGCAGTCCGGGCCCGCCGACCCTTGTTGTCGCCCGTCGTTCAGAGCTCACAGTCGGAGTCCGTGTCCAAGCCTGCGGACCGCCTTTCCCACGCCAGCGCTGCGTAGGCTGGCTGTCCCGGGCCATCACTGCCCGAGTCTCGCTGCGGAACCATCCCGGGATCGTCGTGGCCTAGGCCAAATGGCAAGGGCTCGCCGTTTCCACCGGTATTGCTCCAGACCTTCGCTGGTGGACCGCTCCGTGGTTCGCCATGGACCAGGCCAGGCAGCCCTGGCCCCGATGTTCCTGCCCAGCTTCAGCCTCGCGTAGCACGCACTGTCTCGCGCCAGCTCGTGTCTTCTCCGCCGACCACCTGTCACGTGCCCTCTTGCCTAGTCTTTCTCCTCGGCTCCCGCAACCTTCACATTAATCACATATCTGCTAACGCCAACTCAATGCTTAGTTACTTAAAACAAAATTTTACATTAGGACCCCGTTGTCATTAAAATTACTTTCATTTAAAACACTGGTAGGTTTTCAAAATTAAGAATCGCTGCAACAATCTGGGATTCTGGTCACTCAGGATTTGTATCTAACATTGAGGCCAGTCCAAAATAGCGGCGCACGATTTATCTTTTGTAATTATCACCGTACCGCAAGTGTCTGGTCTATAAAAACTAACTTGTATCCGCCCCTTCTGCCTTCGCGTCGCCAAGTTACTTGTCTGTGCCTTTTTCAGAAAATGTATTGCTCTCACCCTATTCTAAAGGAAAGGTTTCTTATTCCTCCCCCGCATACCTCAGCTCGCCTTGACCATCACTGCAAAGTAGGATATATTCAGTGTCGTACCAACGCCTACTTTGAGTCCTTCATAATCAGAACGTCTTCCGAGTGGAACCACCTTCCCGCATCGTTAGCGTCCGTATCATCACCTGATTCGTTGAAAACTGCGATAACCAAACATTTTTGGTGATACCACCCTTGACTGTTCATGTTCTACATCGTTTTAACCTGATTTAGTTTTTACTGAATTTTGTACTGTATATTGCCCTTCTCCTCTGCAATGCCCTATTGGCCCTGAGGGTACTGAAATAAATAAAATGAATAAACATTGTGCGTCGAGGCAGCGGTCAGAGGCAAAACCATGCGTTGTCGGTTTTGCTTCGAGGAAACGCGTACTCCAGTGCTACCGGAGAAGCGCGGTATGCTTTTGTTGCTGCTGTGCTGCTATGCGTTTACGGAGAGAGCGCGTTGCTTTGTTTAAAATAGGAGACAGTGCGACATTCTAGCCACAGAGCTCGCTCAAGCCGCTTTTTCCGTCGGCTCTGGACGGCGCGGCGGCAGAGAGAAAGACCCGTCTGGGCACCGAACGTTACCAACTTTCGTGTTCCTGCCCTGGCCTTCCTCTGCCGGCAGTGCGACGGCCACCCGCGAAGCCCAGCAGCCACCGCACTGAACCGGAGTTTTATTCCAGGACGCGAAATGGAATTTTTAATTATGTAGCAGACGATGCTGTCGATACTCTCGTAGCAGAACAAATTTCTCTCGTCAACTTCTCTGCACCTCTGCGGGAATTCCGCGCGGAGTAATATACGAAGTGCAGGCCAAGTCGCGTCCTATCGCCGGCGTTTGATTGGCCCTGGCCAACAGTAGTTTTGGCTAAGCTGAAACGGAGTATAGACGATTTAAGCTTTTGCAGAGTCATAACATTTTCTAGATTATCTTGAACTATGACTTCCGTGTCATCAAATCGCCCTTTTAGTGTGGCTACTGCATCTGAGTAACAGGAGACTCTAACTTGAATACCGGCGATAGCGTTAGCAGCCTCTCATATCAGAAGTAATCTCAGGTACTTTAACTTATTCACGTTTCTTAGTTGAGCATTTTCATGGACTGTGTTGGTGAACATTCCCCAGAACAACTGCCACTATCTAATACGACCGTAGCACCTTTGCATCTCAAGATTAGGTAGCTTCGCGTATCTGCAACATATTTCTCAAAACGTAGTTGTTTTCTAATTCGAGACGTCGCTGGGGCAGCTGCTACTGTCAGATGAAACGTCAGCTGATCGGTCGTGGCGGTATAATGTCGGAAGATAAATGATTACTTCATCTTCGTAATTCAGTACGGTCTTGTACTCGTCTCTCAAATCTTGGTCTGCCTCATATTGCTCCAAATCTCGGTTCAGAACCATAAGTTCCTCACTGCTTGTACTGAGCTGTCCGAGCAATGCGGTAAGGTCATCGACTAAGGTAGCGAATTAGGCGAGTTGGGAAACGTTATACATGATAAAAACCACTCAAACGACGAAGACTAATTAAAGAAACATGCACGCTAGGACGACGCTATACTCGCAACAGACGTTTTATAGTGAAAAAGGCATAAATAGAAACGTAGTCAAAACTGATAACATCGACAACCATCTACTCATCTAACAAGCACCACAGTAATATGAATAGCGTTGTTTGAAGTGTTTCAGCGCCGAAGCTATTGTGGTACTTCTTAATAAGTGTGTGGTTGTTAACGTTACCTGTCTTGGTTACATTGTTTTCTTTATGTCTTTTTCGCTGAAAAAATTTAGTTGAGTATAGCTTCGTCCTGCCGTGTATTTTTTTCACTCCGTCTTTGTTGTTCGAGCTGTTTTCATCATGTAATCATGTATAAGGTCTTTGAGGTCGTAGCTTTTGTTGGAAATTACAGCACTGACCTCGTTAATTAGCCGGGTCGTTTGAGCGCCACGAGCTGTTCATTTAGTTCTGACCGGTTTCATCTCAGTTCGTCCTACAGTTCTGGTAAAGGCCATTCATGAGGTGGCGGTTCCCGGGTTTCGGCACCTGGACAGACTTCTGTTAAATAACGTGACGACCTACTTTTTTGTACAAATAACTGGGTTTAAAGGGGCACTGACACATCAAAATCATATTTTGTTATTATTATCAAAAACGATTGAAAACGATGCCGGGACATTACCCTCAAAGTTCGAAACTTGGGAATTTAGTATTTGTGAAGTAAAAAAACAATTTCCAAATGCCGAATTTGAAGTTCCCGCGCGATCCGCGCCATTGCAGTGACGTCACATTTTGCGGTCTCCTGAGAGTCGACTTTCTCTCGGACCTCCGCTCCGCTCCATGCTACAAAGCAAAGCGCCGTTGCCACCGCGACCCAAAGCGCCGGCGGACCGGAAAAAAACCGGTTTCTACCCCCGACTCACCGATCATCCTCTGCTTGAGCACCGCGAAGTTTTCCGAGGGAGGATACAAATCCAGGCAGCGACATCACACCGAACTCTGATTTTTGGTATTTCAAAAAAAGGGGCCGTAGTGCGTTCGCAATTGCATTAAAAACATGTTTTATGATTGCCGTTATTAAATATTATAGAAATGTCGCCTACAAAGCTTCTAAATTTCCTGATTTTTGACGTCACCGATCAAAAGAAGTGAGGAGGCGAAGAGCGGGAGAGGAGAACCCCAAAAATAAAAAGGCGTGCGCTCGCGCATAAAATTTTTTTTCGCGATGCATTTTTTTTTTGCGTGTCTATGACTACAATTTGCATCGTTTTTTACAATAAAAAATACGGCTTTTGGGGTGTCAGTGCCCCTTTAATGTAACGAGGCCCGTTTAAGAATCGCACCGTTTGCAGTTGGAAAAAGGGGAGTCGCGTGCCCTCTGAACCGCGCTCTTGATCGTCCTCTTCTTTGCTCAAAGCCAATTTGAAATATTCAACAGGCTTGTTTTTATAAATGTGCTTTTTTTCGGTGGCCTACCTGTTTTATCCTGTGAGTGTGCAGTAGGCACCAATCTCCGCTTACGTTTGTGCGACATGTGCCTTGAGAGGACTATTTGCGCATTGCGGAGGAACACTGGAGGGGGGTAATAGGAGGAGCTTCTGGAGAATTCTTCACTTCATCTGACTAGAGTATATCCTATGTGTCACTGCTCAGAAATGAAAGTGACATAAATGGCAATACTGAATCTTTTAAAAGGTATCAATCGCTTCCCTCAATCAATTATGATTCCCACAGTTCCCCTCAACGGGGACGAAAGCACAACAAATCTAAAAATATTGGAGAGAAAGTGAGTACGGAACTCTCCACTCTGCTCGGATCGGCAGGTGATCAGCACTCTGGTGGCATGACAACTGTATTTTAATGCGGCGGCAGTTATTGGAATAGTTCGAGGGTTTCGCGTCTTCGATCTCGCTTCATACCGACGCGGTCCATTTCGGCACTCCGCCAAAAGATTCCACATTGACGTCACGCGGCTGATGTCACGCCGCTCGACAAGACTTTGATGTCACGCCGCGCATACTCTCACCTGTTATCTGGCGTCAGCTGACACCATGACGTGACAATGTCAAGTCCCGTTTCACAGTAACATCACGCGCCTCAATGACGTGAGGTGACGCCTTGGTCACATGATGTCATGACTTCACGTGACACTCTGACGTCACGTGACATTCAGACGTCATGTGACCATACGTCGTCATGTGACACCATGACGCTACGTAGGAACCTAAACATAAGTTGCTCATAATGGAAACAATAAAAACAAAGCCTTTTCGCTAATTATGTCAGAAAGGGTCATGGGCGGTAAAACCAATAGAGCTAGGTGGGCGTTGAGGCGGCGAAATCACAGGCATGAAATTAGGTGCAGCTACACGCTCGAGATTTGAATGCGGGATTTTGGACGTGTTCTACGGTGAACACAAGACGGTGTTAGTTTATCTCCAATAGCATTGCATAAGGCGCGCCCGTAGCCACACCAAGGGCAGGGGACGGTTTGTGCATACACATGAAGTGTTGTCGTTCCCTGGACTTCGAACTTGGGGGGGCGATTTTCGAAGTGTCCTTCAATTACCACAACGCGGTCCTATTTTGTGCCCAATAAACTAGTCTGACAGGTTCACAAGATGCTCTATACTTTATAGACCCACATTGGTTCCAAAACGCTACGGAAGTTTCGTCTGGTGTGCTACTCCGTTGAATACGAAACGCACCTGCGGACACTATGGTGCGCGCTCGCATTTTTACTATTCTAGTACACTGTACCTTTCCCGTTCATTCGGTCCATCTGCTCCGAAATGACACCTTAGCGGCTCCAACGTCCCACCTCAGCTGTTGCTGTGTTTAACATTACGGGTTGCGTAAGTGCCCGGACTTTTATTTTATTTTGTATTTTACTCTTCTCAGCACGTTCTTTTGGGAAATAAAAAAATATCCACAAAAGAGTAAAAATAAAAAAAGAAAGACGTTCCCTGGTATTTTTTCTAGAATGTGGCTTGAGCGGGCGTCAAAGATAGACGGAACAGAGGGTCTAAAAAACCGCTAAAGGCAAACAGTTCCTGCCGTGCTAATTTTTTTTTTTCTTTTCTTCGGAGTACACCGGCCCGAGACACGAAAACAAAAGTGTTTGGAATCGCGAGAACAATGGCAGTCAAGGAGGAGCGGGAGAGCGGCCACAAACTCATTAGCGAGGAGGTGTGGTGCGTTCTTCTCTTTTGTCTTTTGGCTTAATTATTTCGGGTTGGCGCGCGAACATTCACTTTACTCTTTTAGTTCGTTTTTTGTCCTTTCTTTCTTTCTCTTTTTTACGATGCTTGCGGTTCACATCTCGATGTGGTTGCAATTTTTTTCTTCAGCTGCGCAAGTTGATTTTTGTTTTGCTTTGCGAGTTAGGGAGGAGCTACAGGAGCGAAGCATAATCTACAGCTACACATGCCCGCGCAGTACGCGAGTTCTTCAGGTCAGCATGTGCTTCCGGTCGCAGCGTTAACCTCTCGCGCGCTTAGTTCCTTTCAAGAGGCTGTGGAATAGACAAAACCAATCCCATCAGGCCTAATCACGAGGTATACACAAAGACCTTTTAAATCCTTGAGGAGACATGCGCTATTGGAACGTTTTTTTTTTTTTATTTACAAATATTTAGTGCAAAACATTAGGACAGGAAGGAACAACGGGAGAGGACAGAGTACAACTCACAACTGATTATTTACTGCTTGTATCATAAAAGAGGTCAACGAAATTATTTCGGGGTAATTCTTTACTGCTTGTATGATAAAAAGGTGCTCGCATCATGAAAGAGGTGATTATTGTTTTTGCTTGTAGCGTGAAAGAAGGTGGCCTCTCTTAAGTTAGATGGCCCATTGTTGGTACCTAATTTAGAGGAATTGATTCAACATCTGGCAGAGAAGGAAAAGTCAGGAAGGTTTCGACATTCTCTAGGCTTTGAAAGACCTGTTCTACTTTGTCCCACTTAAGGCATTGTTTGAGGCGATCAGCGGCAGCATCGAGGATAAGGACAGTGTGGCCTTCCAAAACATAAGTATAGCGGTAGAGTGTTTTCTAGAACTCCTGAGATCTTATCTTACATCCAGAGTGGTCACGTTAAACAGCCATTCCTATATACAAAAGCAAGGAATATGCATTGGATCATGTGTGGCACCACTCAGTACTGTTACAATTTCTGCTTTCCTTTTTAACTGGTTTAATCACCGCACAGAGAGGTCCGACATCTTCGGTGGTTGGCTTCCAACTGCCACGCGCACACGCACGAGCACACGAGCGTTCCCTTCATTGCGTGCCGGTTGCTTCTCTTTTATGTTTTAGATGCGGAGCATCTCTTGTTCGGGTCTATGTCCCGCGGCGTCGGCGTTGTAGTCGGCACTCGAACTACGCACGCGCAACTCTCCTCCTTCCCTCTCTCCAACAGCTGCGCGTTACTCTCTCCGCTCTCTCTCTCTACCAGCTGCGTGCACTGCGCGTGCGTTCGCTTCTCCTCACACCGCGCGCGCACGCGCAACTCCTCTCCTTCAAGTGTGAAAAAAAAAATAAACGGCGAGCGGCGAGCGTTCCAAGTTTCTCTGCCGCGAGCCGCGACGAAGGCTCGCGTAGGGGGTAACGCTAGGGCAGTCGGTGGCGCCATCTCTCGACGTCAGCACGCAACTGACTCTTTCCTCGGAACCAACACGATGCTCCGCATCACCCCATGGTTCCCCTCGGGAAGATGGTGTAATTTTTTGTTCACCCCGCACTCAGCGTCTCCGCTACACTATCCCCCTCCCGCCCTTTGAAGACCGAGCAAGTCCTACAGAAGTCCCTGATACAAACACAGCCGGTCGCGGTGGACCACGAGGGCCCGTGATCTATCCCTGCGACGTATGCGATAGACCACATCACTGAGACGTTTGATGACGATGAAAGGTCCTTGCCAGTTACGCTGCAATTTCGGAGACAGTCCTTTCTTGCGAATCGGGTTGTAAAGCCATACTCTTTCCCCTGGAGAGAACGGGCGTGTTGTGACATGCGCGTCGTACCGGCCTTTCTTGCGATCCAAGCCGCTCGCCAAACGCTGTCGAGCAAATGCTTGCATCCGCTCGAGGTTTGTTCTCAGTTCACCTACGTAGGACGCAGGGTTTGTGGTCGGCTCTGGTGCTCGTGGAAGGGCTAAATCACAGGGCATGCGAAGGTCATGACCGAAGAGCATTGTTGCAGGCGTATAGCCAGTGACCTAATGAGCAGACGTGCGATATGCATACAAAAACAAAGGCACGATGCTGTCCCAGTCATCTTGCTGATCACTGACGAACATGGACAGATGTTGTAGGATCGTTCGATTCATCCTCTCGACTAAACCGTTTGACTGCGGGTGGAGAGGCGTCGTTCTTGTCTTTTTGATGTTGAACAATTCGCAGACTTCTTGGAACACCCGAGATTCGAAGCTCCTGCCCTTGGTCCGAGTGGATGCTCAGGGGAACTCCATACCGGGTAATCCAGTTCCTCACCAGAGCGTCGGCGATCTCGGAGGCGGTCTGGCGCGGTATAGGAATGACCTCCGGCCACTTCGTGAAATAGTCAACAATGACCAGCAGGAACCTGTTGCCAAGCTTAGATCGAGGAAACGGTCCAAGCACATCAATGCCGACGCGTTCAAAAGGTGCTCCCGTGACATGTTCTTGAAGCGGTGCTCGCTGTTTTACGTGAGGGCCTTTCCGTGGGACGCCCATGTCACATAGACGGCACCATTGTTTTACGTCATTATGGCACTGCAGCCAGTAGAAGCGCTGCCGAATCTTTTTCAGGGTGCGGTTCACGCCGAAATGTCCTCCTTCATGGCTTGTGTGCAGCTGATGAAACGCCTGAGAGCAGAGTCTTCGTGGCAGCACCAGTTGCCATACAACAGAGTTGCCCGCAGCGGACTCCCAGCGTCGGTAAAGAACACCGTCGCGCAGCAACAAAGAGTCCCATTGCGCCAAGTAACTCTTGAGGGCAGGAGACAGCCGAGATACTTCCTTAGGAGGGGGCCTGTTATTCTGTCTCTTCCATCTTACTAATGGGCCGATGTCCGGGTCGTCAAGTTGAGCATTTCGGAGCTCTTCTGGTGTCCACGCTTCGTAGTCGCAGGGTAGGTTGGTTAGTGCGTTAAGCGTGTCGAAGCTGCGCTTTTCAATGCTCGAGCACTGCTTGCACTTTTCGCTACATGGCCTACGAGAGAGACCATCGGCATTGGTGTGCTTTGAGCCGGAACGATGCTGTATGTCGAAGTCGTATTGATGCAGGCGTTCCAGCCAGCGGGCGACCTGACCATCAGGTGTCTTGAAGCTCAGCATCCATGTCAGCGATGCGTGGTCGGTTCGAATAACAAACTTCCGGCCCAGTAGATAGTGGTGAAAATGGGTGTTGGCTTTGATGATGGCCAGCAACTCCCGTCGGGTGGTGCAATAATTGCGTTCGGGCTTCGTGAAGACCTTGCTGTAGTAAGCAATGACGGGTTCTTGTCCGTCTTGCTCTTGTAATAAAACTGCGCCAATTGCCGAGGCGCTGGCGTCGGTGTCAAGTATGAAGCGTCCAGTCTCCTTCCGATACGCAAGTGTTGGCGGAGACGTGAGGGCTGTTTTGAGCGTCTCAAACGCGCGCTGGCATTCCGAGGACCAGACGAACTTCGCTTTTCTCTCAGTCAGAGCATACAAAGGCTTGGCGATGTGAGCGAAATCGGAGACGAATCTTCGATAGTAGGCAAACAGCCCAATGAAGCTCTGCACGTCCGTGGTGGATCTCGGGGTTGGCCATTCAACGAGATCCACCACGGACTATATACTACTATATGAAATATTCCTATCCCAGTGTGACAGCGACATAACCCAGAACCTTCCCACCAACCTGGTGTCGCGTGTCTTTAGGTATGTAGATGACGAATCCCATACAAAAGCTCACCGTACAAAAGCTCACTGGACAGAAGCTCACCGGAAAAAGCACACCGAACAAAAGCTGACCCATTTTTTCCAGGCCCGTACAAAAGCTCACGAGGAGAAAAATGCTTGTTGTTCTTAACTCGAGTGCGGACAACTTAGGTGCATGCGTACGACATTAAATGCAATGATAAATTAATTCTGAGAGGCGAATGGTTTGTTTATTAGAGTGGAAACAAGTTTATTTATCGATTTGTAAGAAGCGAATGCAATTCGCTACTACCTCCAGCTCTCTTCGTACACCTCAAAGACGTCACAAATATTTTTCAGACGGCTCTATAGGCTCTGGGCAGTGTTCTAGAGAGCGCCACCGTCGGTTGGTCATCAGCGCCACCGTGGCCAAATGAGGCAATACTGGGACGGCTAAAATCGGCAGCGCCGGCGGCATACCCTTGCGAGATTGCGTTATTACCAATTCCGAGCGTTATGTTGTCGCGCGTTACACTCCGGCCTGTTTTAAGAATTTCTCAAATGTTAAATATATAAATGTGCATCCGTGTGTGGTTGCGTCGTTCTAGCATTAGGGAGTTTTAGTACGCGTAGGTGCCATCCTCGATAGGTAGAGACGACCCAAAACGGGAGCTAGCAGAACAAAATTGAACATCATAATATCACGGCCAAATATTAGTAAAAGAAAATAAACAAAAACAGTTTTTTTTTTTACGTTGTTTGCGCGCGTTTCAAGCTAACAAAAGCGAAGACTTCGTCGAGCTTCCCTCTTCTACAGAAGCGCACTTCAAAAGCGGAACTAAAACGCCCCCCCCCCCCTTCCCCCCTCCCCCTCATCCTTCCCACCCTTTTTTTTTTTTTTTTTTCAAGTGAACTCTTTCCGCATGAATAGCTGACCTCATTTTGGTGATCAGCTTGTTCCCAGTCCCCTCGTTGCCGTGTGAAAGACGATTGTGGAGTCCGAGGAATGCGTTTTTCGTTCAAGCTGGCTGTAGTTTAGACGGTGTCGTACGCAGTTGTTCGGCGCAAACTGATGCTCCTTCTCGTCGACTGAATATGCTGTTCACTTTTACATAGAACAGAAATAAACGCCACATGAATAACCTTTTCTCGCGGGGTAAGTGCATTTTTTAAATTATTTCTTGGGTAGACTTTTTTCGCAGCAGGGATGAAGTTAGGACCGCATAGACACGGGTCGAAATAGAGCAACCATCTTGGGTAGCTACGCGATCATGCTAAAGGCGCAAACGACAGTTCGTTCTGCAATCGGCGAAGCGGAGAAAACGCTCACTTCGGTTTTAGGTAACTACGATCAAACGTCCACAAAACGTCGTTCGATCAAGATGTGTCCTGTGGAGCAGAGAGCAGCGAGAGTGTCAGAGGACTGATCTGATTCTAGAGTCATCGCATCGAATTCAAAGACAACGCCGGGCTTCGAGCGTATTAATTCCAAATGTCGAGTCAAATAGCGCATTTAGAAATGCATCTCAAGTCAGGCAATGTGAACGGAATGCTTATTTTACACGCTTTATGGCATTTATTCATCTCCGACGGCGTTGTATTTTTCGCGGTTTCGACGGAAAGCTGCGGAGCTTCACGTCTGCCAAGCTTCCAGGGTTGCGACAGTCCGGTACGCAACAGTGCCTACAGCTTCGGCGTTTGCTCTTCTGCGACATCCGATAGCAATGTTAAGAATAAAAGACCAAATAATGGATGAATCAACGCCTTCAAATTGATGCGTGAACAGCCCCACGAGCAAGCAGGCTGGCGAAAGGGCCTTCAGAGTGTTGAAAATATTTTGAGCTAGATGGCGCAACGTGTCACACCAAACTTGACTGCCCGGAGGGTATAGGCGCAGGGTGGTTTTTCGCACCCGCTTCACTGGGGGCTCACCTCCCCGGGCTTGTGTCAATGCTGTGGCAAAGAGCGCCTGATCTTGCTGTAGCCATTCAAATAAGTAGCCTCCAGACGCCTGAATGGGCGTTCCCGACAAGTGTCTGGATCCCGGAATTCCTTCATTCTCAGGCGTTGTTCGTCTGGTCTGCAACTTGAAGAGTGGCGGCGTACATATTTAAACGTTCCAGGGAAACTCCGGTCGTCTTCGGCGCACAATCACGCAAAGGGAAGAATTCGCTCTGGGTGCCGCCGCATAAGGAGCAGAAGTATCCCGGAAGGGGTCTTTGACATACGTGCAATCAAAGTAGTCCAGCAGGTCGCCGATGTCACCGGTAGGCGTTTCCCTGATGTAGGTGAGTCCTTCGGGCGCAAGCTGTGGTGGAAGGAACGCCAGCCTTTCCAAAATCCCGCACAGCTTTCTAAAGTTGTAATCTGTCTGGTATTTGCCCAGAAGTGCCAACTCCCGTTCCTTCAAAATTCTCCTTTTTTTTTTAGATTAATAACTCGATAGTTTGTATAATACAGCTTTGCTTGAAATTCCCTTTCACATCACCCTGAGATAATTCTTGATTTCAAACACATTTACGACGCACAATGACGGAAACAATTTAATTTTCTTAGCCATTCACTTCCAATATTACCCTGAACCCCGTAAAAACCATGCATTAGTAATAAAGAGACATTCTGCCTAACCTTTATGTGCGCGTTTAGTGTGACAAAAGCAGAATCAAAAATCGAGGTCACCAAAGGGTAACGTCGCGTCTTCGGTCACTCTTCAGGTTCAAAAACGTCGGTAACGAAGTTTTTTGGACGTGGCACAAGGGTGCTCCGGCATACCTTGAGTCAAGCAAGCTTGATCTTATCAGCTCCACTCAGTTTCAGTGACCTAAATTTTGGTATGAAATCGTTGCTTCTCTGCCTGTTGTGGTTTATCTGTCCACACTTTTACATGTGATGGGATACCAGTTCTCCTAAAAACGGTTCAATGTCCATCACATCCGCACTTTTTCCCATCCCGTGTTTCGCCCGGGTAGCCCAAAAAGTAGGTGAGCTTTGGCCCGGGTCCGTGAAAAAACGGGTGAGCCTTTGTCCGGTGAGCTTTCGTCCGGTGAGCTTCTGACCGGTGAGCTTTTTTTCGGTAAGCTTTTGTCCGGTTACCATGTATGACTACTTTGTTCTCCTCCACGAAAGACCGGGCTGACTTCACTCAACAACGTGCATTTATTTGTATCAGTTATTAGAGTGAAAGCCTCCACACCATGTTTGCAAGAGAAGATAAGAGATTGAAATTCACACATAAAGTACTCACTGACAATAGACTTCAGTTTCTGGACCCTCAGCTTCTATTTGAGATAGCCAGACATGTTGGACTTATTTACCACGTTTTAAGACGCCACTTCTTTCGTTTGATTCGGCCAATTCTAAAATAATTAAACGGAAAGTACTACAGAGCAGCATAAAAGCAGCCTTGAAAACGCCCTGCGAGCATTCAGCTAATAGAAATTTCAGGCACTGGTACAATGTCTACAAGATTCTGGATATCCCAGTTTGCTAGTGTTTTATGTATCATATTTCTTGACAAAACCCCATGAAAGAAGAAAAGTGCTAACAGAAGAAACCGGCCAGCACTGGTTCCATAAATGCAAAAATATCTCACAGCTTGAAGCGGATAGCTACATTACATGAAATCAGTGTTGGCGGTAACGCGTTACAAGTAACGGCGTTACCGGTAACGCGTTACTTTTTTTGGTAACGTAGTAACGTACTCGTTACTCTTTCAAAGAAGTAACGGGTAACGTACTTACATTACTTATTTTGAGTAACGTGTAACGTAATTACGTTACGTTACTTTACTTCCTAGAACTTAAAAAAAAAATTAAATTTCGAAATTCAGCAGTTGCTGAAGTACAACAGCGGAGTGTGCTTCGGTTAACGGAGGAACTTGTTCGCAGCAACTATCTGTACATCGACACGTTGTGAATAAAATATATTCAAAGTTTCAATCTCGGCTGGTCTTAATTTCTGTGCTATTGAGGGAGGCCGGTTCTTCTGTTAAGTTCCGTGCCAACATGTTATAAATCAGCTTCATATATACTTCCGCGTTTTTTCTTCTAACTATTCGGGTGAAACCCTAAAAAAAGAGAGGGTAATTAAGTTTCCGCGTGGACTTATTTTAGCTATGGCGCTTACGCACATATCAAACGACGAAACAGCAAATGTATTAGTTTGTGAATAAAAAGTAACGCAACAGTAACGTGCGTTACTTTTTATCAGTAACGGTAACGGTAACGCGTTCCTTTTATTTTGAGGTAACGTAGGTCG
Organism: Ixodes persulcatus; assembly: GCA_013358835.2. Taxonomy (NCBI): domain Eukaryota; kingdom Metazoa; phylum Arthropoda; class Arachnida; order Ixodida; family Ixodidae; genus Ixodes; species Ixodes persulcatus. Next base: position 226,006 of record JABSTQ010009397.1, on the reverse strand, counting down.
GTAACGCGTTACTTTTATTTGCAAGTAACGAGTAACGTATTTAGTTACTTTTTTTCGGTAACGCCTAAAACACTGCATGAAATGCAGGTGTTCTTCTTCGCTCAGGACAAACACAAAAGTTGTATTCAAAGATCGATATTGTCACGAATGACAATTGATGAGGCGAAAATAACTGAGGAAACTAAACGTTTAATGGGGCGAACTTGTGCCCAAAAGTAAAAACGAACAGAAGAAAACAGAGCGTCGCGAGCGTCGAAGTCGGCGTGGCAGCCGAGTCGAACGCTGAGGCGAAACTAACTGCGGCTCGCCACGCGGAGCCTCTTATGTACACGCGGAGGGTTCTGGAAGAATCGGCGTAGAAGGTTCGGCGTGTAGAACTTTCTAAACTCGAACAAGCAACACGGTTCTCGAATTTACCAGAACATTACATTAGATGTCAACAAAAAGGCGTCCCCGCGGCCGGGAATCGAACCCTGGCTTTTCGCGTGGGAGGCAGGCGCTGTAACCGTTAGGCCACGCGCGCGCCGCCTACTTGGCAAGCTGCGCGCGCGGCATTACTCCCCCCTTTAAAAAGTGCATCGCCCCGATGCAGCACAAAACAAACCAAACAAAAAAAGAACGGTAAGCTAAAGAGTCACTTGGAACACATAAGGTCCACAGTCCTATCGAGCGTAGTACGGCTTCATGCGCAAGACGTGGACGACTTCTGGTCGTGGAGGGCGGCGTGATGAAGTCCGTGTTCCGTCGTGCATCACCTCGTAGTTCAGATCCCCGAGTCGACGAAGCACTCTGTAGGGTCCGAAGTAGCGCTTCAAGAGTTTGTCGCTGAGACCACGGCGGCGGATCGGTGTCCACACCCACACCCTGTCTCCGGGCTGGAAGTGGACGTCCCGACGACGAAGGTTGTAGCGGCCAGTGTCGACTCGTTGTTGGGCTTGAATACGGTGTCTGGCGAGCTGGCGGATTTCTTCTGCCCGTTGGGCAACCACCTGGGCATCAGTCGCTTCCGTCGACAGCCGGTTTGTGGGGTAACATCGCGTCCAGCATTGTCGTTACCTTGCGACCATGCACCAGTTGAAAGGGTGTTACCCCGGTGGTCTCTTGCACGGCCGTGTTGTAGGCAAATGTGACGTATGGCAACACCTCGTCCCATGTCTTGTGCTCCACGTCGACGTACATAGAGATCATGTCCGCGATGGTCTTCTTGAGTCTCTCCGTCAGCCCGTTGGTCTGCGGGTGGTACGCAGTGGTGCGACGATGGCTGGTGTGGCTGAGACGAAGGATTTCTTGCGTCAGCTGGGCCATGAATGATGATCCTCGGTCTGAGATCAGAACCTCGGGAGCGCCGTGCCGGAGGACGATGGACTCGATGAAAAACTTGGCGACTTCCATAGCAGTACCAGACGGAAGGGCTTTCGTTTCGGCGTACCGCGTGAGATAATCTGTGGCGACGATTATCCATCTGTTCCCTTGCGTCGACGGTGGGAAAGGACCAAGTAGATCCACTCCGATCTGCTGGAACGGTGCGGTTGGGGGAGCAATCGGCTGCAGGAGACCTGCCGGCTTCGTGGGCGGTTTCTTGCGTCGCTGGCACTCGTGGCACGACCGTGTGTAGAGGTGTACGGTCTTCGGCAGCTTGGGCCAATAATACCTTTCACGAATCCGGGCCAGCGTACGGCTGTAGCCAAGGTGTCCGGATGTCGGGTCGTCGTGGCAGGCTTGAAAGATCTCCGCTCTATTGTCGGTAGGGATTACCAGCAGCCATGGCGAGCTGTTGTCTCCGAAGTTCTCCTTGTAAAGTACACCTTGTCGAAGGACGAAGGTCGGCAGGGCTCTCAAGAAAACACGGTGTATAGTACCCCCCCCCCCCCCCCCCCCCGTCCTTCGAGGTGCTCGATTAGCGCGCGTAACTCAGGGTCGTTTCTTTGACGTCGTGCCATGTCGTCGGTGTTCACCGCGCCTAGGAAGCACTCGTCTTCATCGTCGTCGCTGCTGCCGGAAGGTGTTTCGACGGGGGCTCTGGACAGGCAGTCGGCGTCGCTGTGCTTGCGGCCCGACTTGTAGACCACAGTAATGTCGAACTCTTGTAGTCGGAGACTCCACCGAGCGAGGCGTCCTGACGGGTGCTTGAGGTTCGCAAGCCAGCAGAGCGAGTGGTGTTCCGTGACTACACGGAACGGGCTCCCGTACAAGTACGGACGAAACTTCGTGATTGCCCAGACGACCGCAAGGCATTCTTTCTCAGTCGTGGAGTAATTTTTCTCCGCCTTGGACAGTGTCCGACTTGCGTATGCGATAACTCGCGCGGTGCCTTCTTGCACTTGAACCAGTACTGCGCCAAGTCCAGCATTATTTGCGTCCATGTGAATCTCGGTTTCCGCATCCTGATCGAAATGTCCGAGAACAGGAGGAGTCTGGAGACGTCGCTTCAGCTCGTCAAATGCCTGCTGCTGCTCCTCCGCCCATTCGAACTTCTCGGCGTACTTCGTGAGGTTTGTGAGTGGTGCGGAAATTCTTGCGAAATCCCGAACGAAGCGCCGATAGTAGGCACATAGTTCAAGGAACCTTCACACGGCCTTCTTGTCTCTCGGCGCTGGAAATGCTGCGACGGCGCGAGTCTTCAATGGGTCTGGGCGAACGCCTTCGTTACTAACCACGTGACCTAGGAACTTCAGTTCGTCATAGGCGAACCGACACTTTGACGGCTTGAGGGTGAGTCCCGCGGTCCGTATGGATTGGAGAACAGCTCGGAGCCGTCGCAAGTGCTCGTCGAGGTCGCCGGAAAACACTACGACGTCGTCAAAGTAGACGAGACAGCTCTGCCACTTCAGTCCTGCCAGTACGGTGTCCATGACACGCTGAAAAGTAGCTGGAGCCGTGCATAGTCCGAAGGGCATCACTTTGAACTCGTACAATCCATCTGGCGTGACGAAAGCTGTCTTCTCTCTGTCCCGTTCGTCGACTTCGATCTGCCAGTAGCCGCTCTTCAGGTCCATCGATGAAAAGTATCGAGAGTGGCGTAGCCGGTCTAACGTGTCGTCGATACGGGGGAGTGGGTAGACATCTTTCTTCGTCACCGCGTTCAGCTGCCGGTAGTTCACGCAGAACCTAAGCGTTCCGTCCTTCTTCTTAACCAGTACGACTGGAGAGGCCCATGGACTGCTCGAAGGTTGGATTATGTCGTCGTTCAGCATCTCTCGAACTTGTTCCTGGATTACCTCCCTTTCTTTTACGGAGACTCTGTACGGCGATCGATGCACAGGGCGCGCGTCGTCGTCGGTAGTGATGCGGTGCTTCGCAACGGCGGTTTGGCGTACCTTCGATGATGTCGCAAAGCAGTCGGTGTATTCGGCGAGGAGGTTAATCAGCTGCCGTCGTTTCGGGCCCGGAAGCTTAGGGTCAATGTCGAGCTGCGCTGGCGACGTACTGCCTTGCTGAGGTGGCGATGATTCGTCAGTAATGGCGGCGATTTCGACGGAGTTTTGGAGTTCCTCAACGTGGCCAATGGCTGCCCCTTTTGTTAGGTGTTGCGTTTCATTTCGGAAGTTCGTCACGAGGACCACAGTGCGGCCGTCCTGAAATTCAGCTACTCCTCTTGCGACGCCTATTCCTCTTCCTAAAAGCAATTGAAGGTTGCCTTCCAGGACAACCTCGCCGCAGATAGCTGTATCGGCCACGACGGGTACGACAACACTGGATCGCGGCGGCAGGTTCACGTGGGCGGCGGCGACTCGGACGGCGGCTGACGCTGTTTGTGGTTTCTCTGAAGGCGGAACAGGCTTCCGCAGCGTCAATCTGTTCTCACCCAGGTCTATGACGGCGCCGTATTCGCACAGAAAGTCCATACCGAGAATGACATCTCTGGAACAGTCTTGTAGAACGACGAATTTCACAGGGCACGTTTCGCCGTGAATTTCGACGCGAGCAGTGCAACTTCCGACAGGCGTGATAAGGTGTCCACCGGCGGTCCGAATTTGTGGTCCTCCCCAATGCGTCGTAACTTTTCGCAGGCGGCGAGAGAGCCTCCCACTTATGACTGAGTAGTCTGCTCCGGTGTCCACGAGTGCCGATGCGTCGTAGCCGTCGATAACAACGTTTAGATTGTTGGACACCGTTGCAGGGGCGTCGTTGCGATGCGGGGCGTCGTTGCGATGCGGGGCGTCAGGCGAGTGGGAGCGCTCCGGCGTTCTTGGAGGCTCTTTGCTTCGGTCGTCTTCGGCAACTTCACCTCCGGGAGTTGCCGCGCTTAGTTTTCCCGGCGGGAAGTGGGAGACGGGCTGTCAGTGCGCGACCGATGGAATAGCGATGCGGAACGTCGGGGGGATGGAGACCTTGAACCTCGTGGTGCTGTCGGCGCTGGTGACGGAGGGCGACGGAGGTATTCCTCGAAGTCACGAGGGTGTTCGCCGTGTCTTGGGCGAGGGTCGTTCGGCGCAAAACCTCGGAGGCCCATTTGTCGGTACGGGCACCTCCGGTAGACGTGATCGGCCTCACCACAGTGATAACATAGTGGTCGTCAATCGGCCGTGCGCCACACATCCGTCTTCCTAGGGGCTGGTTGTTCGGTGCGGACGAGCTGGGGCTGCCCATCCCGACGTTGGAAAGTCTGCGGCGCGGGTGGGTCACGTCGAGGCGGCGTCCAATACTGCCGGGACGCTGGGGCCGGTCTCCGAGCTACTGCGGCGTAAGTCAGAGTCGGCTCCTCGGGTGCTGCTACGCTGGCAGGAGCCTCCGGTTGGAATGCCCTCTGGACCTCCTCGCGGACAACTTCGGCGATCGACAGCGCAGCCGGCTGGTTGTCAGTAGGCAGGAGCTTCCTGAGTTCTTCTCGGACGATGTCGCGGACGATTTCCCGAAGGCCGTCGACACCGGTGGTGCTCAAGTCCAGGCGGGTAGCTGCGACGGTTGGAGCAGTAGGCACGCCGGCGAGTCGGTGGTAGTGGCTTGCTCGGGACGCCAGTGCACGCTCGATGTTAGTGGCTTCAGCCACAAAACCGTCGACGGTTGTCGGAGGATTGCGGACAAGGCCCCCGAAAATTTCAGCCTTCACGCCACGCATGAGGACGCGAAGCTTCTTCTCCTCGGCTGCCTCCGGATGGGCTCGGGCACATAGGCGCATGACATCCTCAATGAAGCTGGTCGCGCTTTCGTTGGGGCCCTGCACCCTTGTTTGGAGAAGGTCCTCCGCTCGGTGCCGACGATGTTGGTTGAGGAATGTTCGCTTCAACTCGGCGGCGCAGGACTCCCACGTAGTGAAGGACGCTTCGTAGTTTTCAAACCAATGCCTCGCAGTTCCTTCGAGCGCGAAGTACAGATTGTGAAGGCATTGGTCAGTCGTCCATCCGTTGTGGCGGGCTACACGTTCATAGTGTTGCAGCCAGTCTTCAATATCCTCGTGGTCGTCTCCGTGGAAAGGCGTCGGAGTTCTGGGTGCGACGGGCAGGTATACTACGGCAGGAGCGGCCGGGGTCTGCGCCTGGTTTGCCATCGTCGTCTTCTTTGGCTTGGGCTTCTCCAACAGCTGGCCGTACTCAGGATCCTCTCCCTTGATGCGGCGGCTGGTCCGAGTTTCGGGTTCCGCGGAGAGTTGTCTTCTCACCGGGCTTGGAATCGGACTTGCACTGCGGGCTCTTGGAGGGGAATGCTGCACGGGCATGCGGTACCCCGAACCTCCACCAAAATGTCACGAATGACAATTGATGAGGCGAAAATAACTGAGGAAACTAAACGTTTAATGGGGCGAACTTGTGCGCCCCCCCCCCCCCCAAAAAAAAAAAAAAAAAAAAAAAACGAACAGAAGAAAACAGAGCGTCGCGAGCGTCGAAGTCGGCGTGGCAGCAGAGTCGAACGCTGAGGCGAAACTAACTGCGGCTCGCCATGCGGAGCCTCTTATGTACACGCGGAGGGTTCTGGAAGAATCGGCGTAGAAGGTTCGGCGTGTAGAACTTTCTAAACTCGAACAAGCAACACGGTTCTCGAATTTACCAGAACATTACATTAGATGTCAACAAAAAGGCGTCCCCGCGGCCAGGAATCGAACCCTGGTTTTCGCGTGGGAGGCAGGCGCTATAACCGTTAGGCCACGCGCGCGCTGCCTACTTGGCAAGCTGCGCGCGCGGCAATATACCAGAAACATTTCACGTCTATGCACTGGCCAACATGAACACAAGTACGTAAAATGCGACGTCAACGTCGTCTACCAAATATTGTGGTCCTGTGGAAGGGGTTCCGGAAGAAATGTCCCCGGAAAAAAACGTCCCCTGTAAAAATGTTCCCGGAAAATATGTCCCCGGAAAAAAAGGCCCCAGGTGGAAAGTAGGAAAAAATGGCCCCAAAGCGACATTTGTTCCACTGCCGTACGATCCGCTTTTGACTTTTGTGTATGAATCTATAGTGTGTAATTTTCTTCCTGATTTTGTAACGTTGCATCTTAACTGTTTTTGTTTGTTTTTCATTATGAAATAAACATTTATAACACGTCTAGCCAAAACCAAATTATTGTGTTCGGGAAATTTGAGAGGTACTTGTGTACCATTTCCAAATAGGTAAAAAGCGCGACACTTAGCACGAACAAGCGATCGCCAGTTTTATTTTAAAATCTTTTTCTTATAAAAACGAAAGGTTAATTGTCATTAAAGTTACTACAGGTACTGACAGTGCTTATTTGTGGATATAATTCAGAGGGTAAAATTTCGTTCCCACTAATACTCTTTCTAAGTAAAATGTGAAATTACGCCAATTTCGTGTTCGCGCTAACAGTGTCGCGATGTGTAAGTACATTGCGGAATTGTATATTTTCTTATTTGTTGGGGCCGTTTTTTTTTTTACTTGCCACACGGTGCCTTTTTTCCCAAGGACATATGACCGGACCGTCCGAAGGCCATGAGGATCAGGGAAACCCAGAGATAGAAAATCCTTTGGGGACATTTTTTTTCTACTTTCCACCTGGGACCTTTTTTTCCGGGGACATTTTGTCCGGGGACTTTTTTTACGGGGACATTTTTCCCGGGGACATTTTGTCCTACACCCCCTGTGGGAGAGTGTATGTAGGTCAAAACGGCTGTTTTGCTAATTTGCGATTACGACAAAATGCCCTATCTCTTCAATCGTCAACATCAGGGCACCTCGCCATCAACGTTAAAGACTGTGCATGCACCCCCGTGTTTACTGAAACTCGAATGCTCAAGCGTTACCACGGCAAGAGGGCCAGAGAGATTCATGAGGCCAAATCTATCATGGATCAAGGGGACAAGTGCGTAGCGCACCTTCTCTAGCTGTCTCAAAAAGAGCAGCATAATCTAGAATATTTTTTTTTTTAATCTAGCGGGTCATTGTATTATTTTGAATTTAATTTCTTTACTTCCCTCCTTTTTCTGTCTTTTCTTCTTGGTCATTTCTCAGCGTTTTTTTTTTACTGTTTGATCGCATTTATTTAGTTCATTCTCTTTGGCACAAGCAGTCAATAATCAGTTGTGAGTTGCGCTCACTGATCTCTATGGCTATTTGCTGGATTGCGTTTGCCCAGCTCCACCTATGCACAGGAATATGGCTACGGTGGTCACCTTTTTCGTATAGTTATATTATCTCTAGCCGTCATAGTACAATGGCGGACAGCGCAGTGGCGGCAGGCTCCTATAAGAATAGCCGCGGGTCTGGTACACTGTACATTGGGTGATAATCTGTGCTTGACTGAAGCCGCTCAAGAAAGCAGATTCTCGAAACTCGGCGGATGCGCCCGAGGAAGGTCGACTATGCCGTCATGTTGAGCGGCGCGCTGTTCAAATCTCCCCGATCACGAAAAAAAGAACTTACCATAGGTAACTATTCAGTGTTTTGTGGCTATCCTGGCGCGCAGGTATACGTTTCGTGAAAAATATTTATCTTTTCCAAGGTTTCCACGAAGTCGCCCCGGTACCCTTCAGCTGTGGGTGGAAAACGGTTACCCTATCTAAAGGGCGGTAAATTGCGACATCATACTACTATGGTGTGGCTAGAGATAATATAACTCGACCCAAAAGATGGCCGACCGTGGCCGCAATCGCGGGTTGGGGAAACATGATCTAAGAAATATTCATAGAAATCAGTGCTAGCACTACATTGGCCTAGAATTCTAAGTCAGTGCAGTAGCGCTCTTTTCTGTCCCATTTGTTCCTTCCTGTCTTAGTATTTTGCGCTATAATTTTGTAATGAATAAACAACTAGCCCTACAGGAGATTTTAGCTTTTATTGTTTTATTATTTACAATATTAAAACGATCGTTTCACTCTTTATGGTGCTTAATCTTCACTCTGTAAATCTGGTGTTAGATTTGATATAGCTTTTTTTGTTAGGTTCTTGGTGCAATGTATATGCAAGAAAAATGTGTTTTCTGCACACGCGACGAAAAGAAGCAGTAAAATAAAGTAATTAGTTCTTTTTAAACCACGGAGTGCCATGGACAGCACAAATGATGTGTACGACGCTTTTCTAAATTTAAAATATTTTCAAATTTTAAAAATGCCATTTCAAGGGGCTAAACAATGTTTCTTAAGTTTTTATCAATATATAAGAATATAAATTTTAACCAAAACTACCAGTTTAATTCTGCACATTCTAAAGTTTATGCTTTCCAAATTTGGTTGCGAAAAGGCAGTATTAAGAAAAATTCGTGTGCACAACCTAAGAAGATGCCACAATATTACCTAAAAATAAAAACGCATTCAAATGTAACAATATATGTGTAGCTATGCTCTTCCACGGTGCGAAAAATTATATTTTTGTAATGAATTTGCGTGACAAACTAATGCTACAGAAGACTGCAATGGAGAGAAGACGGCTAGGGCTTCTTGTCAACGTAAATGCAATGGCTGGCGACGTGACAACTTGAAGAACCACGCAGAAAACATGGCGTAAATTTATGTTGTTCTGTGTTGCCTGGAGGTCTTCAAATGCGTATTTGTCTAATTTCGCGATCATAACTGGCAATAAATATTTTTATACATGAAATATAAAGATTAAACAGTAATAAAGTAGAATAAAACCCGAAAGCCTTTTTGTTTTTGCAAAATATTGCGGTTTTTTGACTCGCACGTTCTCTTAAGGGTGTGAAAAAGACGGTTCAGATACTTCCACCAATGACGCAGTTATTTCTCTTCGGCACATTTATTTAAATAAACACGGTTTTGTAATAACAAATAGGGTGGTGTTGCATGGAACACCCTTTATTTGCTCAAGAGTGCACAAATAGTGTGGGAAAAGACGTTACTGCGGAAGGGGACGTAAGCGACTTTGCACATGATTTAAAAAAAACGTAAGAGGAGTTTTCATACCAACTACACTGAATAACTATTGACTACACCGATGCTTTCGACTTAGAGGTACATTCCTTGAACTTCGCAATATTACACTCGTGGGCAACCTGGTGCTCCAAGGGGCTGAAGCAGTTTTCCCGCATTTTAAATAGTCCTTGGCCATTTCCACTGCTAAGTTATCAAGTGCAGACGGGTATGCTCTTGGGCTTGTTGGTGATCCATATTTCCGAGGGTAAAAGCCCTAAAAACAACGGACAAGTAGAAGAAACGAACAACACAGAGCGCTAAGTGGCCAAGCTGAGCGGGTTGCGTCTGGGACGCGGCGCGCGCCGGCAAGAGTAAACAAATTACCATGTATTGTTGAACCAGTGTGTTGTGTCATTTTATGAGGCGGGTAGCAGCAAGAAAAATTCTACACTGGCCCCCGTACGTGTGTACGTGTGAAACTACTCGTTTGGGGGATGACTGCGAACCGGATTCGTTTCTCATTTTGTATATGGTCACTTTTTACGTTTCAAGATAAGTAAGGTTGACAACATTTGCGGCGCGTTTTTTTTTTTTTTTTTTGAATTCACTAGAGCAAACCGCAGAGCTTTTGTTTCGGCGCTTGCGCTTGATCGTTTAATTCCCCACTGCTTCAAGGTAGCCGAAACGAACCATTAGTCTCAGAGGACGCCTACACAAGCGCGAGTAATGTCGATTCGCCACTCGGCGCACTGAACATGAAGCTTAACGCCGCCAGCAACAAGGAACCAGACACTAAGCTTGAGGTTTCAGTCCTGGCAGACATCATCAGAGGGGGGATTAGCATAACTAAGAATGGTAACCGCCTTTGCTTCTTCAGCCACAACGGGAGATGTCACGCTAAAGCCCCTGTCCCGCACCCCCCCCCCCCCCCCCCCCCCCGCTCCAAGGATCACCAACGGCTCACACGTACCGTTCCGGGGTTTCCAGGGCACGCAGATAGAAAGTTAGCGTCGACGTTTTTCTCGACACTCCGAGATTACCAAGGTGCATCAGGAATTGAGAATAAAACCGTGTTCACTCGTCTTATTCTGGTTGCACTCACGCACACTGTGGAGAAAAAGACAAGCAGAATTCTCGACTACGGCGGATTTTGCGGCACGATTAAATGTAGAGTGTAATCATGCGGCAGGAGCCACATGATTACAAAGTCGGGATGCAGGGTGAGCTCCGTGCCCCACACAACACCGGCAGGAGTCCCTCATAAATTTCGCAAAGGTCTTCCAAGTGCTGTATGACCTCGCTGACGCGGTGGCCACAGATACGGAAAAAATAGCACGAGCCGTCGGTCAGAGCCACCTACCTTTCCACATTTATCTCAGGTGGCGTAGCTTCAGGAACCTGGATGAGATGGCAGGCGCAGAATCGATGATTTAAGCAGAGACACTTGCACCACTTCGGTACCGACCTCCTCCACCAAGAAATACAGCCCTTGAACCAACCTTCGCTTAGTCAGCGTACCCAGAGGAGTACGAAAACTGCCGTGAGTATTATTAGTCGGCCGACTATGCCGCTCGTCGACCCCTCGATCATCGCAGATACAAATCTCGAGAACGTATCGGACATAAGCGTATAGATATAGAATATTCTTTCTTTCTTTCTTTCTTTATTGGTTTCCATTTCCTACAGAATGGAGGAGGCCGAGGAAAAAAGCTACAAACGCAGCTTGTGGGGCCCTCGGCCCCCTTTAAATGATGGCAGCATTGGACTCACAAAACACTCACACACAGTAACAAAACACTTCCTGGTCAATTAGATTCACTCATTCGATACAGCTCCACACATTAGTATACAGTTGCAATTTAACATGATTAGGTCGGATAAGGAACACAAAACAATTTTAGGAAATAGCTCATTTTCATCTTAGGTAGTTCTAAGGGCGCCGGTATCAGAAAATGAACATAAAAGATATCTCAGTTCAGAAGGGGTTATAGAGGATATATCGGTGCCAGCCTCCTCAAAGGAATTTAGTAGTCGAGGCAAAGTATTCTTAAGCATTTGGTCACCATAATTTGTCCGAGAACGAGGAACTATCCATGGTTCTGGAGTTCGTGTTTTATGCGAAGGTTGCCTTTTTTCTAAGTTTCCTATTTCTAAAAGTGTAGAGGTATTTTTCCTAATGCTATAATAAAAATCTCGCATAAGCCTCCTTCGGTATATGTCATGAAGTTTTGGAATGTTATATTTCTTGAAAAGGTAGTCAGTATGTTCGGTGTATGAGACATTGGCAATAACGCGTATGATTCTCTTTTGCATTAAGTGTAATTTATGGAGGTTAGATTCTGTTGTTGTGCCCCATACAAGATGGCAGTAGTTAATATGAGATACAAATAGCGTATTGTAGATTAATAATTTAACTGATTCCGGAAGAATGTACCTATTTCGATTCAGTATACCAGCTATTTGACTAAGTTTGAGTAGTACAAAGTTAACATGCTCGTCCCATTGCATGTTACTGGAGAAGTACGTGCCAAGCACTTTTATAGTGTCCAAAACTTCGATGTTTGTGTGATTAAACGCTATGTTATGATGCAATGGGATAGGCGTTCCTCTTGTATAGAAGAAAACGGCTTTAGTTTTATTAGAATTTACTTTTAGACGGTTCTGTTTTGACCAAGAGCTTAATTTACGTAGAACATCATTTGCCATATTGGTTATCTCGGCGTAGGAGCTGGACGATAGAAATATGCTAGTATCGTCCGCATAGATTATAAACTTCGCCTGTTGACATATATGTATGATATCATTGACGTATAAGTTAAAAAGCAACGGGCCAAGAATGCTACCCTGAGGCACACCAGAGATTATTTCTTTTCTTTTAGATGTTAAGCCATTCAGAAAAACGAATTGTCGCCTTCTGCCGAGATAGGATTTTATAAACTCAAGTGGCAGACCCCTTATGCCATACCGCTCAAGCTTTTTAACTAGAATATTGTGATCGATATGATCAAAGGCCTGGGTAAAATCAACAAAAATGCCCAAAGTCAGAAGCTTCTGCTCGAAATTTTGTAAAATATATTCTTTTTGCTCAAGAAGAGCCAGCTCCACAGACTTATTTTTTTGGAATCCATACTGAGCTTTAGTTATTAGCTGATATTTTGCACAAAATGACGATATTTGATTTAAAATAACTTTTTCTAAGCATTTCGAGAAAATTGGAAGGATAGAAATTGGGCGATAGTTCTTTATGTCTAACCTATCACCTTTTTTATATAGTGCTGTAACTTTGGCAACTTTCATTTTGTCTGGAAAGGTTCCTGTGGAAATACATAAGTTGTATATATGAACCAAGACATGGACGATTTCATTAATTACGTACTTGACAGGTCTTATCTGAATACCGTCAGCATCACGGCTGCAAGAGTTCTTGAGTCCAAGAAAGGTTGAACATACCTCTACACTGTCGGTTGCATGTAAAAAAATACTGCTTTCGTTTCCGGACAGGGAGTAACTACAAGACTCATTTGAACACAGTTCAGGTTCTCTATGGACAAAATAGTGGTTAAACGCATTCACTAGTTCAACTCCTGTCAGTACGCGTCCATTGAGAGAAATTCTTTCTATTGTTTCAACATTCTGTTTTCGTTTCATTACTACACTTAGCTTGCTCCATAGCTTATCTGTGTCCCCTGCACAGCTAGAGAAGAGGTTCATGTAGTAAGCTTCCTTGGCATTCCTTAACTCTTTAGTTAGTTTATTACGATAGACCTTAAACGTTTCCAAGTCTGAAGGGATCCTTTTCTTAATAAATGTTAGATAAAGCCTCTCTCCCGCTTCTTAATTTTCCTTAAGAGCTCTTTTGTTAACCAAGGTTTCCGAAATTTCTTATTGAATTTGCGCTCCTTATTGATAAAGTGCTTCTTATATGCTGCAACAAATATGCTGAGGAAAATATTATAAGCTATATTGGCATCTCCTTGTTGAAAAACTTCTGGAGGGTGTGAAAGAGGCAACCGTTCTACGTAGGCTCAGTCCCACAAAACGTGCAGTTTATTCTATTTTCGTCCCTTCTGTTCGTGAAACCGCCACGAGTGATGGACTGTATAACATATCGCCTTTACTAAGAATCACTACGAGGAGTTTCGAGGCTCATTATACTTTTCAATGGGACGTACACATCTTCCGCACCTCGCAAAAAGGCCAGACCCTGGAACATGTTTTTCTTTTTCCTATGAGGAATGAATATCCACCGCCTTTGTCCACCTTGCTGTCTGGATTGGTAGCGGGAGCATGTGTGTTCTTTCTGCGAATGCGGTCTCCGACATCAATGTTAATCCTGTATGACCTGGGTTTATTTGCAGTGCTCTGTACAACTCTTTCTCGTTGCAAGTCCACACATCTTCTCTCGCGTCCTAGTAAATCAAGTTTCTGACCCCATGACGGTGGTCGTAGTCTTGCCTCTGTTTTTTTTCTTTTTTTTTTAGCGCTGTGATATCTCACAGCTTTTAATGGTGTTGAAACCGGGAAGGGAGGGAATGAGGCACTCATCAGTGACTGGAAGAGTTGTTCAAAGTCTCTGGCCCATCAGAAGTTCTTGTAGGGGTCTTCTGCTTTTTTAATTGAAACTTTATATTTAAACTGCGGCTCCAGTCCTTCCGTGTCTTTAGGGATACTTTGAATTGAGGTTATCTTATGAAATCTCTACTCTTTTTCAAAGTTGGCCAATTTGGCATTTAAAATATGGGGTCTATTTTCCGATACCGTTAGATCCGGTATCTCATGCCTTGGAGATAGAGACTTACAGTGCGTAATTACGCTTCTTTTTTTGTTGGGGCAGCAACGCACACTAGCACTGGATAGCGTGAGAAATATTCAGTGTTGATTGGACATTAGGCGCCATCCCAGAAGAACAAGTCAAATGATGCTCTTTCCAGACTTGGGAAGTAATTCGTTCCAAGTAACGGATTTTTTGTTATCCGTTACTTTTGTAAGTAATTTTGTAATTGCCACGTTACTTTTTTCTTAAAAGTAATTTGTAATGTAATTTCGTTACAAAAAAGTGGTAACGAATTACTTTAATTACTCGTTACTTTTTAAAAATGAGATCAGAATACAGTAACTGGAGCAATACGAGCAGAACATTCAGCAGCATAAAGAGAGTAAGTTCAACAAGATAGAAATCATCAAGAAGGGGAGCGTAGCCGAAACGAAAACTCGATTTTTTGTATGACCGATCACTAGAATCACTAGAAAAACGAGCAAGGCATGTACAAATACACAGAAGACAAAGATCAAGTAAGACAACGCCGAGCAGGCCATCGTGTTTTTCTTTTCCCTGACAGTAAAAAAGCTTTTGGTGTTTGTTTGTTTTTATCTTTTACACCGTTTCACCCTTTTCAACTTCTTCGATGTCTTCCGCCACCTGCACGGACATCAAACGCGGGTCCGTACCCTCTCGATTCGCGGGTTGGCAACTCGAGTAACAGACGATGTAGCCTTGCGCGAGAGGGTCGGATTCTCTTTGTCTTTGATGTGCGCTACTGTTTTCTAGCACGCTCTTGAGGCACGGCTGAAAAGCGCCCGACGCGAGGCTAGGAGGATCGTCTTCGAGGGTACGGAGGATACTTCTTTTGGTTTACTTGTCTGGCCATAGTGGTCGAGTGCACACTTAACTTTTCTGTCAACTGTCAACATAAAGGGGGGAGGGGGGTGTAGGCCATCTAAGGAGTGCTGACAGAGAGAGAGCGAGAGAGATAACGCGTGAAAGTGGTGTGATCCTCTATCTATGGTTTCGTGAGACCAATGGCCACCGCTTCTCTCGCTCTCTATGTCCGACCCTCCCCTGGCATCCACGAATATTGCTATGAACGTGAGAACTGGTGAACAATCGATAACCCGTAACCGCCACTTTTTCTCTGACTGGTCGAGTTTTCGGTAATGGAGTGTCCGTCGTCTCCATGGCCATCTTCTAATGAGATGTTCAAAATTCAGGGCATTAAGGAGAATGGAAACTTAAAGTTTCAGTGCATACATTGCTTGCCGAAAAACACACACATTGTCATTAGCAAGAACCACAAACTCTAATCTACGGAACCACATCAAGGTAAGCTAGGACACCTGCATTCTGCATTGGCTAGACATTGTAACGTTAGAACCAAGTTTTTCTTTTCTTCTGCCGCATGCTTTGAGTCGTTGCGCTCACGCTTGAAAGGCCCATTTCAAAAGGGAACTTTCGCAGATCGTTTCTTTAGCTCCGAATCTCGTAGCGGAGGGAGACGCTGCTATTGAGCATGCGCACCGCTAGCTCTTTCTGCACAATTCTAGGGATCATTTTCGGAGGGCGTAAGTTAGCGGGAGGGCGGGTGTGGTTGAAAGCTTCCGGTGCCTTGTCAGCTTACAGGTGAACGGAGCGCACATACACTCTTTCTCTTAAATACAATATTTTATTTTTACAAGGACTACCATAATATGGGCGTAAGAGATATAAAAAGCAGTGTTGCAGAACATTTTTGAAACCTATCAAAATTATTTCTATTGTTTTCTAGTTAAGTGTCCGAAAAAAGTATCATGAAATTTGTAACGTAACGCGTAAAGTAATTCGTTACTTTTCAGCGAAAGTAATTTGCAACGGTAATCCATTACATTTGAGGCTCGGAATTTTGTAATTTCCCTCTAAATGAGAGGGGAGCAGTAGGGGAGGAGGGGGAGGAGGGGCAAACCCTTCCCTCCTCCTTATCAAGAGCTGCGCTCTAATTTGGCGTTAGAGGGAGCTGTAAACATCCTTCATTTTTTTCTCGGTGTGATGATTACAGGCAGGTACGAAACGCACACCTATGTCGCGAGCCTTAAAACGATGTTTGGGGTTTGGAACCGCTCATTTTAAATCAAAACAATTGCTTCTTCATTACTATTCATGTCAACTGCAAAATCAAAAAGAGGACCCAACTCTGCTTTGATATGATTACCTAAACAGATGATTTTCCCGCTGTATTTTTAGCGGATCTCTATGCGTGTGATGATTTTCGTCAGACAGTATCCCGTGTCGCAAAAAATACGATTCCTTTTTATAAACATGATGAGTTTTCTTAGACCTGCCATGCTCCAAACAAATACAAAGTCAAAATGTTTCATTGTGTTAACGAATTAAACTGTTGCAGGGCAGACATCAGTTATTCCTTTTGCGTTCGTCACGCGTTCTTTGTTTGCAGCAGGCATCTTGAGACGGCTTGAAGACCGGAAGTTGCCGTCAGAAATATTTCAAGGAATAGCTGATTTACGGCCAACTTTTATATATATTTTTTTTAGAGCTTTGAAAGTTCAGGCCCCATTTTTAACCGATCGTTTTTTTGGAGTGAAATCCAGTCCCATGTATTCGTCCATAACAACGCCCCTAGGAACTGTTTGTTTGGAGCCGTGACGTCACTTACGGGGTAAATGGACAGAAGCAGTAAAACCGGATGCGCATTACCTGTGGTTGAAATAAATTATTTTGAAGGTCTTTATTGTAAGCTCAAAGTTTGCACAGAAGCCGGCGCAAATAGAGCGTCCCTGGAATACTGCCCGTCTTTGTTGTCCGTGGAGGCGTTAACGCCTGGTGGCGCTAAGAACGCTATCCGCCTAACGTTCATCTATACCGAAAGTAGCGCCATTCGTTGATCCTCCTACACAATGCCACTCTCTACAAAATCTTCCGCTTCCTCTTCAAAGTTTTCCTTGCCACTACCACTGATTCGCCGAGCGTCCATCCGGATTCGGTTCGTCACTTCCGTCCACTATTTGCGCTTCCCCGTTTCGCGGCCTCGCAGTGTCCGGCGGCGAAGCGCTGCGCTCGGCAGGAAAATACCCTAGGAGGCGCTAGCGTCGAAATAAAAGAGGAAGAGGCTCAAGGAGAATAGAAAAGAGCGAGAGATCCTCGAAGGAAAGAGGGCAAGACGGTACTTTCAGTGTGGACGAACTTTTTATCCACCCATGCCTGCTTGCGCGCACACAACAGAGAATAACAGATTTCTAACTTTATTCTCCCGTGTAGAGTGTAGTGTGATAGATATAAGGACCTTGACTAGTGCGCCATCGAAAACGACGTAGCTAGACTGACCTTTGGGAATGTTCTACTGTTTCCCGCGCGCGACTCACCTTGCTACACGAAGGACGAAATAAGCAGTCTCCTTGTGCACCCAAAAAAAACAAAAAAACACAGCTTCGAATAAACATATATTATTCAGCATCTTACGCCGGCAAGTAAACTCAAAACATTGGAATATTTAGGCGAACCAGATCCAATATGCGCATTTTCGGAGACGATACTCCGTTCACTCGAAAGCTGAGAGTTCGGTGGGAGCGACACGCTCGCCCGACCCATCAACGACCTCTCATTTAGCACCTCAACTCGCCTACTGCGCTTGCCGGGTAAGGAGGAGAGAGTGATCACATGGAAAAAAACTAGACGTGTGACTGGTTCAACGTGCACGTAGCTTCAAGCGCACTTTGAGCCTAGGGTCGAACGAAGACTCCTCGACGCTCTCCTGGGTGGTCTTTTGTTTCTCAAACGAATCCCGCGCATGCGCTAGCTATAGGCAGCGGCGAGCCCGATTCTCCGCGTCTGTTTCAGCAGGTCCGCGCTCGCTTGATAGCCTTCATTACGTTGACGACTGTTCTGGCAGGACGGAGTAATGTGGCCATTACGGGAGCGTGGTCAGCCCTCCCCTTTTATCTCCGAACGCCACGTAGGTCCCATCAACTTGAACAAGGAATTACCTGCAGCCATACACGTGATGGAGGCAGGTCTTGTGTGGATAACTGGATACCAGCTGTACTCACTAACAGGCGTCAGGAGAGCAGGGCGTCTCTTTCGAATAACCGGCCTCTGGCACGCACTCGTCGCCGTTAAACATGCTTAAGCTGTGCCTGCACTCTCGAGGCTCACGAGACGGCGAAGCGTTATCCAATCTATCCAATCCAATCAATTTTCCTCCAATCAGGGACTATGCAAAACAAGCACTGTGCCTTTCGTCTTATAAAGTCGTCAGTCTTTTGCGCCTACAGTTGAAGTCGATGGCACTTGTAGCGGCCAGAACAAAAAGATGTCACGCTCGCAGCTTTCTCGAGTTAAAGAAATATTCACAGCGCCTGGTGATCTAAAGAAGAAGTCATAAACTAGGTTTAAATACACGGGCTGAAAATCGCCAACAGTTTCTGAAATAACAAAAACGGCGGGGAGGTCCTTCAATTGTTTTGTCTTTTACACTCATTTTATTAACATTCCATCGCACTTTGGCGAATGAATGAGCTCCGAATGTGTACAGCAACCAAAGCACGGCGTAAGGCAAAGAGCGAGTGCTGGAGGCTGTGCATTTGAAAGAGACGCCATGCCATTCATATTCTGTGAGAGACTGCAAACTAAAACATTTTACACCCTTAAGGACGTAAAATAGGTTCTTTTACGGACAAAATCCGCATGACTATACTCTCTCGCAGCCCTACGCTCGAGAATTACACCCTTCTTATTCGCAAAATATGACAGTGTGGTATGGACCACATTTTAGTTTTGAAGAGTGCACACAGTTTGTGGAGAAGGCTGCTACACTGAATTGAGGCGAACACTTCTCCTGAAGAGTGTTCAACCTCTAAAAACCTGTTTTAGAGAAACTTGTTTGAACGACTTTGTCGAATAAACTACTGTCAATGCTTTTTATTCGAATCTGCATTCTTAGAACTTAGGTACTGTATGCTTTAATGAAATATTGTCCCGAACAAGGCAACATAGTTGGAACCGTTGCCACTGCGGAGACGGTTACCCGCAAATAAGCCTCTTTTTATTTGCAGCGAATATAAGTCAGTTATTCGGTAAATAGGGTCGCGATTCCTGGCTCGTCCGCGATTCAATGCGTCCCTAATTGTCTTTTTTGTGCACATGAGAACTGCATGTGGTGTTTGTGGTTTGGAAACTGCAAAATATCCCTAGGAGGAACCTACCATCGCCAGCGTATTCTTTCAAGGTATTCTCTAGCAGTCTAGAGCCAAAGTCAAACTGCTAATATCTCACAGCAAAGGCAGTTTTGATGACACTGTCTAAATTTATGTTGTATGACGGTCGCCTCCCATGTGGAGGGCAAGTCGTCTGCTTCTGCGCAGGGGTTGCGGTGACATCAGAACAACGCCGAGTTCTAATCGGTTTTGATTAAAAAGAGAGTGGGTAGACCTCAGTACTAGATGTCTCGATGTCTACCCACAAAATGTTTCCAATCAGCCAATAAGAACTCGGCGTTCTGATATCATCGTAACTCCTGTGCAAGAAGCAGACGAACTTTCGCTTCCTATTGGTCATACAAAAACTGCCTGCAGACATGTTTAATCAAACATGTGTATAACGCAAAAAATGTTTCGTGCGTGCTTGAGGCCTGTGCGCGGACAAGTATGCCGTTATATTTGTAGAGAAACGCCTTGTCTTTCGTGTGATGGATGAGCAGTGTGGGCGCGGCTAAAACACTACTAGTGTTAAAGCGTAGTATTCTCACTCCAACGGTTACTCACCACAGTAACTGAGAGCTTAAGAGGCGTTCACGCTTCTCACAAACGGTAGTCTCTTGGACATCCTTATCAGCTAATAGCGGTGATGCTGTTAGAGCGATAATGTGATGCTTGTGGCACGCCTAGCATTTCTTTAGTCGTCATGAATTACACCTTCGCTTACTTGAACGATGGACCCGAAGCAAAAGCATGCTTCGCGCCCACTGCGAAACGGTATACATACTTGTACTACGTTTATAAGTAATTATTCAATTACTCGTTTGTGCAATATCGCACGCAGTGTTTGGAAATGCCCCACCTGGTTTGAAGGCATATTGCAACTATACGTATATAGTCACATACAGCTTAAAGAAAACCAGATTAATAAAGCGCAGGCTTGATTCCACGTTTTACGTAAAACGTGTCGAGTCCCGAACATAATATTGTAACTCCCAATGAGATTATCGCAAAAGCGCTAAGAACGCCGAAGAACGGGTCCCAAAGCGCGAAGTATGATACTAATGAGCATTTCTTAACCTTTCAGGGCTTAGGGGCAAATGGAGTTCTTGCCCTCTGCGCGCTGCCCTCTCTGTCAAATTGGCTGAGGAAGGCGCTTTGAGTACGCACGGTTGTTCTGTGGAATATCAATTGCTGCGCATGCGTCCACGGCCGGTGACTTGGCATCCTTCGACTGTCTGGTACGCGATGAAAAGGTGTACAGTGGAATTATTGTTTCGTACGAGGAGTTCTATTGCATTGACTGTAGGTGCTGCAGGCGCTGAAAACTTAAGAAACGCAGGGCGTGGGTTATTATCATCACTCTGTTTGCTTGACGATTCCTTCTTCACGACTTACGGCGCACGCGTATTGACTACGCAGAGATAAGAAGATTCTCGGGACTTACCACGCCTTGGCTTTATTAAGTCAGTGTCTCTAAATGTGAAATAAGCCAAATTATTGGTACTTTAAAGGGACATGCAACGATATTCGCTTGGAATGTTTCTGATTTTACTCGAGTTTACTGCTACTAGTGGCACCCAAGTATGCTCGCACGCAACGCCATTGACCAAGAAACCTCTTTGTTGCGGTGTACTTTAAAGGATACAAGCGAGCGTTTTCTTTTAATCTATCCTTCGCAAAACTTGATGCGTAGAGGGGGGGGGGGGGGGTCGAAGTATCCCCCAGTGCCAGTATCTGAATGCTGTTCATAGATTGGACCCGAGCATTCCGTGAGCACTCGAGTTGGCCTCCTTATAATTATTAGCTCGACAGCACTCGGGTAGTGGCCAGTGTCAAATCGCGGCAATGACGACAATAGCCAACCCCTAACGATGTCTGGAACTCAGCGCGCGTCCTGTGCTTTGCCAACCCCAGCGCGTGGCTATGATCAACATTGGCGGCATAAAATCGACTCCAGATCACGTGGCCGCTTGTTCTGGTTGCGAGTTGTGCGAGCGAATGCTGCTGCTGCTTCTTTAATTTTTACTGCGACATTTATTGAGGGTGAAGAAAACGAACGCGTGTTTCATTGGTCATAAACGTCAGGGATTCGTCTTAAGCGGTATTCGCGCAAAGTACAAAAATGGTTTCACCGCCCCTCTAAATGCGTGCCTTTCACTGAGGAATATTCTAAATTGGGGAAATAAACGAAAGCAATAATAAAATCCTAAGAGTTAGGATTGCAGATAGAGACCCAGCTGGTGCTCAAGAGGCGAAGGCTTAACTGGCCAAACAATTACTTCTTATTGCTAATAAAAAGCCGGGCGAATCGGTCTCCTGTCCTTCCGAAAGTCAAGGGATTTCGCGGATCTCAAAGAATTAGCAGAGGCTTAGAGAACCAAGAAGGTTCAGATTGGAATCTATATAAGAGATTAGGACACCAAGAGAATCATCCCTGGCTGCTTCCAGGTCTGCACAATCCAGCGAAAATTGCTCACCATTGACGGTGGTTTAATTAAACCCAGATGAATAAAACGGGTGTGGAGGCATGAACGTCGCTTACAATATATCGTAGTTTGCAGAGATACTACAGGTGGCCACGATCACGCCTTACCCAAAATGTGTTATTATAAATTCGGTAGAGGGCGCCACCTCTCATACATATTGCACACTTAAACCATTCGTGTGTGGAACTCCATAAAATTAAGACAACTCTAAAAAGAACCTTACACAAAAAAAAATCAAGATAGGATCGGATGCTCCGTCGACAGAACTAGACGCAGCCGACGCTACTAGCTGATGCTACGAATCAGATAGCGTCAAAAGTGCACGATCATGGTGCTCGTCAAACTTATGTGTGTGTTCTACATCGCTGAACCGATCATTAGGAAAATAAGGCCTTGTGGTCCCATTACCTCATAGTGTCTGTTGCGTCTGGAGTTAGGCTGAAACAAACTATAGCAAAACATGCCTTACCGAAACGTCGACTTCAGCGCCGAGGAGAATATCTGACCGAACCACAATCAAAAATATAACAAACCAAAAATTATTTTACGTTAGCCGAAACGTATCATACCTTTTTGATTTTTTTTTTCGTAGCCAAACCAGAAATAACTTCTCTCAGTCCTTAGTACAATAGAAATGTTGGGGCATGTAGAATGTATGTAGTGTGACAGTGTGACGTTTTTTTTGTTTTTTGTTTTTTAGTTCTTAAGCATTAAAGAAACGGAAGTATTTACGATTTCTTAAGTCTATTGCAGAAACTTGTGTCAAATACATCCAATGACCTGGCTTCTTTACGACTTCCGCAATTATTATATTTTCTTAAAGAGACACACACGGTTGTCCTAACTGCTCTTTTAAATACCGAAGTGATACACAAGAATAAATTAACCGTAATATTTCAATATCCTACTTAAAAAAAATGTTTTCAACGCATTACTAAACAAATAAAAAAGGTTATATCGTATTGTGACGAGTGTGAGATGAAAACGTCACGTAGGGGACAAGTGGGGACAGCTTGGGGCAAGAGAACGCCTAAATAAAAGCGATACAACTGGTCTCCAAAGTAGAATCTTCAATCAAGACGCCTTCTTCCGGCACCCATGGACGTTCCTCGACAACCTGACGATGGGCTCCCGAAAACAGGAGAAGTCATCGTGTCCCGTCCGTTTTCCAACTTGATCGACCCTAACATTTGACCTGACAATGTATCTGCCATTAAAACCCTGCTGGACACTCACCACCAACCCAGAAACTCAAGGACCGCAAAGCGGCTCTCTTTTAGGTTATATCGAATTTATTCGATCAAATATCGGTCAATAATGCTTGGACTTTGGTTTGGGCTAGTTGGTTGTACATTGATAGACGTGCTGCTCTGCGAAGTTAAACGCGTGACCAAAAATTGAAAGGAAAAGGATGATTTACATTGAGATGAGGAGACACACGACGAACCCGAATGGGCGCAGACTAACAACTATTTATTCTTTTCTTTTTCTCCTTTCAATGCATGAGTTTCCCCATTCGTGAGTTTGAAAAAGAACGAAAGCTATGAAATAACGATAAATGTCGTCATAAAGATGTGTGGACTTGCGATTGTTGTGGTGTTTTTTCCTTTTTCTGATAAACGTTCGGTTTTTGTGGTGTGAGAGGGGACCTTGAAGCTGGTGCTGGTGTCCGCCTCGTTTTGCTGTGTAGTGTTCGTCATGTTTCTCCTCATCTCAATGTAAATCATCCTTTTCCCTTTCAATCTTTGGTCACGCGTTTAACTTCGCAGCGCAGCACGTCTATCGAATACTTTAGTCACACATCTTAAAGGGATACTTCAACGAAATTTTGGCGCTTGTTTCTTGGTCTATACGTGTCGGAGGGAGCAGTGTCACATTGTACACACCAACATCATGTTAAAAAAGACACGAAAACGAATTTTAGAACGAATTAAACGATTCCCAAAGAGCACCTGGTGTTTGTCACAAACGTCTCGTTTGGAATGTCCGTCTAGGTACATTGTCAGGAAGTGACCTAGGTTGTCTCAACTCGTCGAACGGAGCAGCGCCGCTCTGCGGAAGTACGGCTCACTATGCTTGTCGTCTAGTTCCGAACGCGATTATCAAGCCTTGGCCCCTTCGCCGCCTTCGCTGCCTTCGCCATCTTCGCGACGATGGACTCGTTGCGTTGAGTTGTGGTGGCCCGATCGCTTGCGTGCCTCGGTCTCTGGAACGCTTAGATCATCCTGTCGCGTTCTAATGCCGAGATGGTGCGGCACTGTGCGGTAGAGGACTGCGGCAACGTCCTGATTCGTTGCGGAAAACCTATTCACCAGTTCCCAAAGGACGAACGACTTCGTGCGCTTTGGATCCGGCTCGCGCGACCGTCCTCCCCGGCGTGGCTTCCAACTACGAGTGATCGCGTGTGTTCTGATCACTTTCGTGATGAGGACTACGAGCGGAGCCCCAGGGTGATGGAGTCCGTGGGCTTCCCGGTGAGGAACGTACGACTCAAACCAGGAGTTTTGCCCAGTTTCTTTTCAAAGAAGCGGAAATCTGACGAGCGCAGCGAACCCCTTGACAAGCGACGCAGAGTGGTAAGGGAGCATGTTGTCTGTCGACTATTTCCGAGTTCGACAATCAAAGCCGAACCGCATGTAAGCGATTTAGCGAGAGACGAGACGAGCGACGGCGACAACGACGAGAGTCTGCGACGAGCGACGGAGATTTCTCACTGTCGCCCGTCGCGTCGCTCGGTTCTTGGACTCTTTCGAGTAAAGCTATGCGCACTACGTCGTGTACCTCGACTGGGAATGGCTATACGCACTACGCGAAGCTCGTATCAGCGCCTCGGCGCTGGCTCGTATAACACGAATGGTTACAGCGAGTTTCCAAAGCGGTGGTCAGGTGTCTGCTTTATACGCAGCGGTCCACGGTTATACGCAGCGGCCCAATGAGGGCGAAGTTTTTTTGTTTTGTTTTTTTTTATAACTATTTTTGCATTTGGCGATGTTTACGACATTTCGTTACTACAATTAACACTGAAAAAAAAAAAAAAAGGAATGATGTTTACGAAATTTTGCAGAACTAAATGGTATGGGACTCCCTTTCCGGAGGTGCAATCGGGGACAGAGGGGCTTGGGTTGCCGGCTGGACGCCGCGAAGCTGCGTGTACAGGTTAAGTTTTGCAATTAGCAGCAGCACACTGTCGCCGCGAAGCGGCGTGAACGCAGGGGGGGGGGGGGGTTGGGGGTTGGGTTGGGGGTTGGTTGGTTGGTTGGTTGGGGTTGGGGTTGGGGTTGGGGTTGGGTTAACGGGCTCACCAGTGATACACGCGTTGTGCGAAAAGGGTGACCCAAATAGCATGATGGCATGAGCCCTCTGCGTAGTGCGTATAGCCATTTCCGATTAAGGTGCACGACGTAGTGCGTGTAGCTTTACTCTTCTAGAAAACGTCGCTCACCGTCTTGGCCGCTTGCCCCCGTCACTTTCATGCGGTGTGCCTCCTCGCGCGACCGACCGAGCAACAGCGAAGCAGGTCGCCGTTGCTTGTCTCGTCGCTTGCCAAGTCGCTTGCATGCAATTTATACTTGACTGTTTCATCCAGCATGTGAGCGATTTTGCAGGCGACCTGTCTCTCAGTTCGTCACTCGCCGAGGCAAATCGCACACAAGCGACTTCCAGGCGATGACCGAAGTGTTCAGGAAATCTAGAACCGGGTAGTGTGACAGGCGACAGCGACCAGCGATAGCCTAGCTTGTCGCTCGCTAAATCGCTTTCATGTGGTTCAGCCGTGGCCGATCATACTTTCTTTTTCAAGCCGTTCCGCTCATCATCGAAGAGCTTTGGCAAGGTGGATTAGAGCACCGGATTGAACGCACGCACTGCAGCAATTCAAGGATCTAGGGTCCGATCCCTACCTTACCGGTTTCAACTTGAATAAACATTGTGCATGCATGCGGTACTATATCTGTAGTACGTGATGTCCATTCAAAACCCCGGGCTAGCGGTAGTACTGCACTGGCTGGATTTCCTACCTACAGCGTAGAGCGTATTTGCAACGAAAATCATCCACCTCTCTAAATTTCCATGCACATTATTTTTCTTAATTGCCAGTAAATCATATGCTATTTTCCCCTGAGCATCAGGCACCTCTGCGTGATTCCACAACCTTCCTGGTCGGAGGTGCAGACACGTGTTGGGGGTCTACAAACGAGCTAGAAGAAACAGCTGTTAGAACAGGTAAGGTTATTGACATAACTTGAATGTCTTTTAACATAAAGGTGTGTGGGCTGTGACTTCTGCAGCAGTGGGCCCATACTCCTGGGCTAGAAGCAATAACACCCACTTAACATTCTTCCGTGTTCTCTCTTGCGTCTCTCCAGCGACTCCAAGTGTGTTGGCATGTCGGCTGGTTGCACCTGTGGCCTCCCCCACCGCAGTGACGCGGACAGACAGTGCCAGCACCTTTACAGGTATGCAGGCGCATCCGAATGGGGCCTCTATTGCGTTGCGTCACCTGCTTCGAACAGAATTACCAGACGGATCGCCAGATTGCAAAACTGATTAGCACCTTTTGCATCCACACAGTGCTAATGTGGCTTCTAAATATTTTTTGTGACTCGATTATGCACCTCTTTGCTGATTCATGTCTGTTTATAGGCACTTCTAGAGCATTGGTTTCCATGCTGTCTCCACATGCGGCGCCAACCATCGCTCTGATGTGGACAGACGGAGCCCGCACCCCGACAGGTATGCAGGCGCTTCAAGCGTGGTGTCACATGCTTCAAGCGGAACCCCAAGATGCATCTACACAGTGCTAATGTTGCTTCTAAAGTTTTTTGTGACTCGATCATTCACTTCCATGCTGATTCGTGTCTTTTCATAGGCACCCCTGGAGCGTTCGGTTCCAGGCTGCCTCTACCTGTGGCCTCACCCACTGCCTTGACGTGTACGAATGGTGCCCTCACCCCGACAGGTATGCAGGCACTCCAATGGGACCTATACTACGTGGTGTCACCTGCTTCAAGCGGAACCACCAGACGCATCCACGCAGTGCTAATGTTGCTTCTAAGGTTTTTTGTGACTCGATCATGCACTTCTATGCTGATTCGTGTCTGTTCATAGGCGTCCCTGGACCGTTGGGTTCCCCACCTGTGGCCTCGCCGACTGCTCCGACAGAAACAGATGGAGCCCGCACCCCGACAGGTATGCAGGCGCTCCAATGGGACCTATACTGCGTGGTGTCACCTGCTTCAAGCGGAACCGCCAGACGCATCCACACAGTGCTAATGTTGCTTCTAAGGTTTTTTGTGACTCGATCATGTACTTCTATGCTCATTCGTGTCTGTTCATAGGCGCCCCTGGAGTGTTGGGTTCCCCACCTGTGGCCTCGCCGACTGCTCCGACACAAACAGATGGAGCCCGCACCCCGACAGGTATGCAGGCGCTCCAATGGGACCTATACTGCGTGGTGTCACCTGCTTCAAGCGGAACCGCCAGACGCATCCACACAGTGCTAATGTTGCTTCTAAGGTTTTTGTGACTCGGTCATGTACTTCTATGCTGATTCGTGTCTGTTCATAGGCGCCCCTGGAGCGTTGGGTTCCCCACCTGTGGCCTCGCCGACTGCTCCGACACAAACAGATGGAGCCCGCACCCCGACAGGTATGCAGGCGCTCCAATGGGACCTATACTGCGTGGTGTCACCTGCTTCAAGCGGAACCGCCAGACGCATCCACACAGTGCTAATGTTGCTTCTAAGGTTTTTTGTGACTCGATCATGTACTTCTATGCTGATTCGTGTCTGTTCATAGGCGCCCCTGGAGCGTTGGGTTCCCCACCTGTGGCCTCGCCGACTGCTCCGACACAAACAGATGGAGCCCGCACCCCGACAGGTATGCAGGCGCTCCAATGGGACCTATACTGCGTGGTGTCACCTGCTTCAAGCGGAACCGCCAGACGCATCCACACAGTGCTAATGTTGCTTCTAAGGTTTTTGTGACTCGATTCATGTACTTCTATGCTGATTCGTGTCTGTTCATAGGCGCCCTGGAGCGTTGGGTTCCCACCTGTGGCCTCGCCGACTGCTCCGACACAAACAGATGGAGCCCGCACCCCGACAGGTATGCAGGCGCTCCAATGGGACCTATACTGCGTGGTGTCACCTGCTTCAAGCGGAACCGCCAGACGCATCCACACAGTGCTAATGTTGCTTCTAAGGTTTTTGTGACTCGGTCATGTACTTTATGCTGATTCGTGTCTGTTCATAGGCGCCCCTGGAGCGTTGGGTTCCCCACCTGTGGCCTCGCCGACTGCTCCGACACAAACAGATGGAGCCCGCACCCCGACAGGTATGCAGGCGCTCCAATGGGACCTACACTGCGTGGTGTCACCTGGTTCAAGCGGAACCGCCAGACGCATCCACACAGTGCTAATGTTGCTTCTAAGGTTTTTTGTGACTCGGTCATGTACTTCTATGCTGATTCGTGTCTGTTCATAGGCGCCCCTGGAGCGTTGGGTTCCAGGCTGCCCCTACCTGCGCCCTCACCCACTGCCTTAAAACGGACGAATGGTGGTCTCACCCCGACAGGTATGCAGGCTCTCCAATGGGACTTATACTTCGTGGTGTCACCTGCTTCAAGCGGAACCACCAGACGCATCCACGCAGTGCTAATGTTGCTTCTAAGGTTTTTTGTGACTCGGTCATGTACTTCTATGCTGATTCGTGTCTGTTCATAGGCGCCCCTGGAGCGTTGGGTTCCAGGCTGCCCCTACCTGCGGCCTCACCCACTGCCCTAAAGCGGACGAATGGTGGTCCCACCCCGACAGGTATGCAGGCTCTCCAATGGGACTTATACTTCGTGGTGTCACCTGCTTCAAGCGGAACCACCAGACGCATCCACACAGTGCTAATGTTGCTTCTAAGGTTTTTCGATACTTAATCATGCACTTCCATGCTGATTCGTGTCTGTTCATAGGCACCCCTGGAGCGTTCGGTTCCAGGCTGCCTCTACCTGCGGCCTCACCCACTGCCTTGACGTGTACGAATGGTGCCCTCACCCCGACAGGTATGCAGGCACTCCAATGGGACCTATACTGCGTGGTGTCACCTGCTTCAAGCGGAACCGCCAGACGCATCCACACAGTGCTAATGTTGCTTCTAAGGTTTTTGTGACTCGATTATGTACTTCTATGCTGATTCGTGTCTGTTCATAGGCGCCCCTGGAGCGTTGGGTTCCCCACCTGTGGCCTCGCCGACCGCTCCGACACAAACAGATGGAGCCCGCACCCCGACAGGTATGCAGGCGCTCCAATGGGACCTATACTTCGTAATGTCACCTGCTTCAAGCGGAACCGCCACACGCATCCACGCAGTGCTAATGTTGCTTCTAAAGTTTTTTGTGACTCGATCATGTACTTCCATGCTGATTCGTGTCTGTTGATAGGCGCCCCTGGAGCGTTGGGTTCCAGGCTGCCTCTACCTGCGGCCTCACCCATTGCTTTGACACGGACAAATGGTGCCCGCTTCCTGACAGGTATGCAGGTGCTTCAAGAAAAAAACATTGGGTTGTGTGTATGTTTATAAAGTTTAGGACTTGGTCTGCCTCAACGGGCGACTTGTCTCCCAGCTGTAGACGAGAAATTTAGCCAGTGCAGTACAGCCACTAGCCTGGGGTCTTTAACGCACATCACGCAATAGTGATGCACGACCGCACGCTGGTACGATGCTCATTCAGATCAAAACGGGCAGGGGTGGGGATTGAAGCCAGCATCCTGCGTTCTGCAGCGCGAGCTTTCGCTCCACGTGCTCCGAGCTGGTGTGCACTAGCCCACTCGTCCACCGATCCTCCCTCAGGTGCTCCAAGCGGGACCTATACTGCGTGGTGTCACCTGCTTCAAGCAGAACCGCCAGACGCATCTACGCAGTGCTTTTGTTGCTTCTAAAGTTTTCTTGTCGCTCAATCATGCACCTTTACGCTGATTGATGTATGTCCATAGGTACCCCTGGTGCGTCGGCTTCCAAGCTGCGTCCACCTGTGGCCTCCCCCACCTTTCTGATATGGGCAGACGACGCCCGCACCCAGACAGGTATGCAAGTACAGCGAAGGGGGACTATACTGCTTTGCGTCACCTGTATCGAGCAAAACTTTCAAAGGCATCTTCATATTGGCAAACTGATTGCCACCTTTGACATCTACACAGTGCTTTTGTTGCTACAAAAGTTCCTTTGTTTCTCAATCATTTACCTCTGCTTTTCCCTTGCTTTACAGCAGCCCTGAGAGCAAAGTCTGGTATTAGACATCCTGTAGGCTCAACATCGTCACATTACGAGACACGGGCCGTGATGACGCAGACAACAAGCTTCGGCAGAAACGCAGGTGCGGTCATTCATGGAAACTAAATATACTGACACAAGAATCATTTTTATTTTGTTCGAATTCTACTTAGGCGAGTTAGACTGAGAAGGGGGTGGTGTCATAATATCTGGATGTCTGAGCTGGGCAGATGTTTGGTATTTGTTAAAGAGTTAGCTTGGTGTAGTTAACAGACAGAGCTAGAGTAAAAAACCCATTCATTATATTTAAACGAAGCACATTTCTAATGCCTCAGATTTTTTGCTAGGTACACAAGCATCTCTACCATCGAGGAACAAGAAAGTGCAGACGGAGCTTTCTGGAAATATGCTGCAGACCTCTTCCTCGTCACACTGTGATGATCCAGAAGAGAGGTACGCTAAGGTCTGGGGCTTACAACCCCCAGAGCATCTGAACACCATCTGGCAACACCCTCTCCACCAATTTCTGTGTTAGTGATAGGAGTTTGCTGAGGCCCTGCAACCCCCAGACATTACTTTGTGACCCCACCTTTTTGCAGTTCTGATTCAGAAGACCTGGGTGCATCAGGGGAGCAGCCACTGGAAGGAGATGACCCTACGTATTGTCCACCAGAGGACAGCTCTGTTAGGTCCGTATACAGTCGTGCAAGAATTAATGAGATCATCTATCATGCTTAGACAGTTTGTTGAGATGATGCTCGTTTTCGTGTCGCAGGCCTGAGAGGGAAACACTATCTCTGGTACGGGAGAGGAAGTTCATTGTTTTTGAGTCTTGCCTCGACCTTCTCCTGGGGAAGTGCCAAGTATGTGCCACTCCCCTGATCCACGTGGACAAGAGTGTTGTTGGCTGCAGCCTGCAAGTCTACTCAATTTGTCGGAGTGGCCATGTGAATGACTGGTGCAGCCAGCCCATCATCAAGCGGAAGCCGGTGGGGAGCATCCTAATGGCTGCGGCAATCCTGTTCAGTGGCAGCTGCATCAAGAAGACGCCCAGAACACTCACCAGCATGGGGATTGTCTGTTTCTCCTATGGCACCTTCTTCAACATTCAGAAGGCCTTTCTCCTGCCCTCAATTGAAAAGGTACTGAGAAGTTAAAACCTGACATAAACAACCTCCCCTCCCATGTTTTTCCTGTGCTCTTTGCTCCTCGTGACCAAAGTAAATTGGGCCTAGGAACTGATTGCTGCAGAAAGGAGCGGTTTCGTTCCTGGGTTGGAAAGGAGTAACCCCAGGCTGAAATTCCTTCTTTCTGCTCGTGTGTTGCTCTTGTAGGCCAAATTTGGTCCTCGAGCCATTACAACACATTCATTAAGACATAATGGTAGATTCTGTAAAGGAAACGTGACCTAATTTAAACTCTGTCTCTGTTTCAAGCCCAGTTGCCTCTCCAGTATTTTCCGTAACCAGGTCTGGAACAAGCATCAGAACGAGTTGTTCGCAGCTGCTGCAGGCAGGCACCTCACCATCGCCGCTGACGGGAGAGCAGACTCACCTGGCCATTCGGCCAAGTATGGCACCTATACGATGCTTGATGCCGATGACAACAAGGTCATCCACGTGGAAACCGTCCAGGTATGTACAAAAATTCTATAGGTGCTCCAGATTCTATGCTGCCATAAGCATATAATGTTATACTTGCAACTAAATATGTGCTGAGCATTTTTTCAGTCATGTATATCTTGTCATTTTTTTCATCATTTGTTATCATCGTTTCAAAATACGGAAATGTGAATTACAAAATCAAGAGATGTGAGTTACACCCATTTCCCTTTACTGTGACTTGGACACAGCAATGGAAAGACATGCTCCTCAATGTTCAGACATTGAGGTGTACAAACTGGAATATTTTGTTTTGTTTGTGCTGCTTCATGTTGTCCTCGTTTTTTTGTTTTTTTTTAGTCCTATGAAACTGGGGGCAGCTATCATATGGAGCTGGAAGGCCTCAAGAGGTCCCTCAGCATTTTTGAGGCCCACTCCTTGGTAGTGGCCATCCTGGTGACCGACCGGCATCCCCAGCTCAATGCTTGGCTGGGACGAGAACACCCAGATATCTGCCACCTTTTTGATTGCTGGCATGTGGGGAAGGGTAAGATTTAAAAAGGTCCCATCTATCCCAACAAGTTTAACTATCACCAGTTTGGGCAGTGGTCCTGAAGGCAGCCTTTGGGGAAATGTAAACTTCCCCAGCCGTGGGAAATGTTAGGAGTTGCAAAAAATATAAAAATGAGCTATCTAAATAATTGAAATGTGCTATTTAAATTTATAATTAGCAATTTTTAGGGCCATGTTGCAATTAGGGTTTTGAAGGCTGCCACCATGGTCATCTAAAGTAATTTACAAAAAGTAAAAAGAAGCAACTGGCTTAAAGATATTCATCGACAGACTTTGCGCTGTAATGGGTATGATTTCCGAAATTTGACATCACTGTACGCAAGTCTTACCATAGCCATTACGGCGCAAAGTTTGTTGGTGACAATCTTGAAGCTGGTTGCTTCTTTTTACTTTCTACTTTACTTACTACCATGGTGGTAGCATTCAAAATTCTTTGTTTTTGTTTTGCTTCTTTGCTTTTCAAATAACCTATCTTCAGTAATTTTTAGAAGCTTTCACTGAAAGAC
The DNA here is from genome assembly GCA_013358835.2 of Ixodes persulcatus. Lineage (NCBI taxonomy): Eukaryota > Metazoa > Arthropoda > Arachnida > Ixodida > Ixodidae > Ixodes > Ixodes persulcatus. The sequence continues at coordinate 193,363 of JABSTQ010009397.1, read as the reverse complement.
TTGGTATATCTAAACATAAAAATATGAACGGCATTGTGGCAGCTTCCAGAAAAAGAAGGTCTGCCAGCTCTGGCCACACTCTGTTGCTGCTGCTAGTAAAGAAGAGATTGAAGTATGCATGACAGGTTCCAGCTGGCACTGGAGTTTCAAAAGAGCCTGCTGGCTTTCCAAAGGTGCCCTGCGTGCATCATTTTTACCTTGTTTACAACATTTCACTACAGGCATCAAGAAGAAGCTGGCTGCAGCTGCCAAGTCACGGCATTTAGAGGAGCTCGGGTTTTGGACAAGGGCAGTGGTCAACCACCTCTACTGGTCTGCAGGGACAAGTGTCGACAACCAGGACCTAATCCTGCCAAAATGGAAGTCTCTGGTGGCACACGTAGTGGGTGTGCATACCCACGCTGACCCCCTCTTCCCAGAGTGTGAGCACGAGGAGCTAAAGAAAAAGTGGCTAGCAGAAGGTAAGGACAGATTTCTATTTTTGTGAGGCTTGGAATACGCTTTCTGCATTGCACTACTTCCCACATCCTTGTTGTAGGGTCCCCTGCGCACCAGAAGCTGGTGGAGATCGTGCTCTCTCCTCACCTGCTCCGGGACATTCCTCGACTGTCTACATCGGCGCAGACATTTGCGACAGAGTGCTTTCATAGTACTCTGTTGCAGTTTGCGCCGAAGCAGGTCCACTTCAGCTCCCGACGCATGAAGGCCAGGTGTGTAAGAAATTTGGTTATTTCCTGTTTAGGTGTTTTTGTATCATGCATATCTTGTTCAGGACCTACCTTGCTGCCCTCCACTACAACGAAAATGCGGGAAGGCCCCAAGCTGTGACCAAGAAAGGAGAAAAGATGTGGGTCATCAAGTATCCAAAAGCAAAGAAAGGACCCACTGTTGCTAAGCGCAAGACTGACTGCACCTATGGTATATGCCCGTGCTCATATTTGTACACGGCTGGTGCAGATTTTTTAATTGCTTTGAATGTCTCATTACCGAGTATGTGGGGGAGCTCATGGCAGTTGTGCTGCACCTCTGCTCAACGCTGCCATCCTACAAGGCTGCAGCTGCCCTCTACAGCCAGGATGCACCTCCATTCCTCTCAAGTGCATATCAGCATGGGGATAAACAGGCATTGGTGCAACAGCACTGCTCTAGGTTTACTCGGTAGGCAGATGTAGGCCAAGGTTGCACTTGCTTGAAACAGCTTCTAACGCTACGCTCCAGCTTTTTTCACTTCACCGTGTTTGACTGTTCGGAAAACCTCAGCAAGAATGGAATTCACTGCTGTGTTGTCAGCCAGTTCCTTTGCAGTCATGGGAAGTTTCGTCGGGGCTTCTAACATCAGTACGTTGCCTGGAGGATGTTGCTCATTGTCAGTCTCGGGTGATGGTAGTCTGCTTAAAGCATCAGCGTTTTGATTTCGCTTTCCTGGTCTGTAGATTAGGTTATAATCATAGGCTCCCAGCTTAACACACCAGCGTGTCATCGGTGGCGAAAGCACAGTCGGTACTGGGGACTCCTGGCCCATGATGCCCACCAGTGGTTGGTGGTCAGTCGTTATTGTCACGTGATGCCCCGCAACGTAGTGATGAAAACGGTTTATGGCGAATATAATAGCCAGCCCCTCACGATCCAATTGGGAGGAATTCTTTTCACGTGACGCCCCGCGACGTAGTGATGTAAACGGTCCATGGCGAAGATAGTAGCCAGCCCCTCACGATCCAGTTAAAAGTAATTTTTTTCGGCCTTAATGAGCATTCTTGATGTGAAGACGATCGATGTTTCGTTTCAATCTGAATCTAGCTGAGCTAATACTGCCTTGACGCCGTAGAGGGACGCGTCACATGAGAAGCTCAAGCTTTTGTTCACATTGTAGTATGCGAGAACTGTACGCTGCGCAATAACATACTTTAACTGTCTAAAGGCTCGCCAATGTTTTTCTGGCCATTCACAGGGGACGTCTTTCTCTATAAGTATGTAGAGGTCTTTCGCGATTGTTGCCCTGTTTGCCAAAAACCGATCGTAAAACGCTAGAAGATGAAGAAACGACCGCAGCATTGTTTGGCATGTTGGTTCGGGCATCTCTTTGATCGCTTTCAGTTTCTCCTCTGTCGGGTGCATCCCGGCAGCATCGATGATGTATCTGAGGTATACAACTTGTTCCACTGCACAACGACACTTGCACCTCTTGAGTCGAAGTCCAGCCTGAGCGAGTCGCACCGAACCGTATCCAGTCGAGTTATGTTCTGCTGAGGTCGCACCGCTGATGATAGCGTCATCGAGGTATACCCCGATCCCCGGGATTTCAGCTAGTACTGCTTTCATGAATCGTTGGAAAATCGCTGGTGTTGCGGCCATCCCAAATGGCATCCTTTTTACCCTGTAGAGGCCTTTTATAGTGTTAATGGTTAACACGTCGGCTGTTTCTGTTGTTTGATACGCTTGAGCAAGGTCCAGTGTAGAAAATACCAACCTGCTTTGCAAATTGGTTAGGATTTCTGGAATCGTCGGCATAGGATGCATTGCGGCTTTCGCCTCCTTGTTTACCGTGCTTCGGTAGTCTCCACATAACCAAATGGTCCCGTCTTTCTTTCGGACAACTACCACCGGTGTAGCCCACTCTAAGCGCTTTGCCGGTTCCAAAATACCTTGGGTCTCGAGACTTTTCAATTCAACCTCTACTGCGGTACGCAGTGCGAACGTTACGGGCTGTGATTTGAGGGAATTTGCAGTAGCGTCCCCTTTTAAATAGAGGTTTACAGGCGGACCCTTGTGCCCCGTGATCTTCGCATCAGAAACATCCTCATGTGCCTTCAAAATGTTCGCAATGTTGTTTCTGGTGCCGAGGAGGTGAATTCCACAGAACCTGATCTTTAGCTCTTTGAACCAGTCTCTTCCTAGAAGACTGGAACCGGTTCCACGTGTCACTACCAACGGCAAGATGTATTGTTTCGATTTATGCCTGACGCAAACATTCGCCGTTCCAAGTACTTGTAAAGCTTCTCCTGACCAAGTATGAAGGATTATTCCCTCCTGGTTCAGTGATTGGGGCTTCGTGGGCTACAGATGACAATATGTGGCTTCGCTGATGATTGAGCAAGCATCTGTCGAGTTGATTTCAAATTCCAGCTCTCAGTTTTCAATCTTCAGGATGACCTTAGGCAGCATTCAGCTCATGCAGGCTCGATGACTTGTCCGAAAGATTATCATCAGAATCAAGTGTCTCATTGTGCTGTTCCACATTGTGTGTCATCCACGCTTGGTGCTGCGCCCTTAACTTCTTGAAACAAGCCTTTTCGACATGCCCCTTCTTGGGGCAGCAGTTGCATTGTGCATTTTGGAACTTGCACGAGAATGCCGAATGCTGTTCTTGGCATTGGTAGCACGTCTACAATTCTGACTGTTTTTTGCCTTTCCGTTTCCACAATTTCAGCAGTAATATTGCTTTTTAACAGCTTAAACCTAAGATTTTTTGGGTTTTCAAATCTCGTTGATGTTGTGCAGCACTTCCTGTCCGCACGGCCATGTCATATGCTTTATGAAACGTTAAGTTGATCCCTGCAAACAGACGCTGTTGTAGGTGCTCATCTCTTATGCCACAAACAAAACAATCTCAGCATGACGTCGAGAGGTAGCATGGTTCGATTGAAAACTGGTTGACTCATTGGAACTGAAGTTCCAGTTGCTCCCACGTTGACGGAACCAGCTGTCATTCCAGTTGTAGCCAAACCCATGCCTGCGGTACTGGAAGTTGTCGCAGCCGCCTGTGTCACTAGAATCTCAAAGTTACAATCAGCAGCTAGCTTCTTTAGGGTTGTCATGTAGCTGGAGATGGACTCCCCGGGCTGCTGGTCTCTTCGCTGGAACTTTGTTCTGCCGAAGAGCTCCGACGGCCGCGGGTCAAAGTGTTTCTGCAGCATCACCATGAGTTCACCGAAATTGATGCTTCTGGGTGTTCTCAGTGCAGCCAGTGCTCACTCGACTTTGTACGTCTGTGCTCCACAACGTGTAAGCAGTAGGGCCCTTTTCTTTGAAGGATCTGTTATTCTGTTCGCCTTGCAGTAGAAGCTGTCTCGAATTCTTCCAGCTTGCCTTGGTTGGCCATCCCGCTATAGTTCTTGGACGTTGACCGACCTCGTCGCTAAAATGAAATGTATCCCGGGTAAAGCCCAAGCACAACACCAAGGAGCGTCCAAATTTTGCTTTTTAATGGCGCCTCGAATCCCAATGCCCATGCACCCGTACCGTGCCCCAGGCCCGTGCTTTCGAAGAGTGCTGGTAAGTGCGGGTGCCTGGCAACGCTATCTCTCGGCCACCAGCCGATACATGACAGAAGCCAGTTCTTGGCCGGCTTGCATCCGAAGATTTTATTTAAAGGCTCAAAGTTTCAATCTTTGTATGAGGAAAAAGTTGATCGCCACAAGCAGTACTAGAGCAAAAATGTTTCAGAAGCCGAAAAACAGGAAAGGGGGTTATGGGAGGCTGCTGATGTTAGCGAGGACAGGGCAGATGGTACAGGAAGGAGGTTGGGTTAAAAAATAAAAATCCCAACCTGCCTCATGAATATAATCAAGAATGGAACGCAGCAAGTGTTTTTGCTTGTAAGGAGGCCCTCTAGAGATGGCACTTTACAGTGTTTGGCTGGTAGTTTGAAGACCATGGCATTCTCAAAGGAGGCATCCGAGACCAATTGGGCTACTTGAATTTTTTCGGAATTTGAAGACTGGTAGTTGGCCTTCTCATCTCCACTTTGCTCTTCTCTCGGATGTGCACACCACATCCTCTGCGATTCTTCTCAGTAGTACCCTTGCTTGTATCCCATTCATTGGGAATGAGGCCATTGGAGACGGAGTTTGCTCTCCGCTGGGTCATAAAGGTTTTTATCCTCATCTGGTGGTGAGCAGTCGTAATCCTGCAGATGGTGAAAGCCGCAGTGTATCCTATGACGACGATACCAAAACTCCTAACTAATTTGCAAAGTGGGTTGGTATTTTCTACACTGGACCTTACTCAAGCATATCAACTACAGTTGCCAGCTGCATTTTTGTGCTTTGCTTGAAGACTTGATCACCACAAGTGTTACAAATCTGGTTTAGACAGTGATCTCCAAGGTGACTACATATCAGCTGTTTAAGAACAGAAATGTAAATTTTCCTACATTTATTGGCAAAGAACCACCGCCTTTTCCCAACTCCTTCTTTTGTCCTTCCAGCAAGCAACATTTGCACCTTCATTTTAGTCAATGAACCGTTTGAACACAATGATTGCCGCCACGTTCTTGAGTTTCAGGTACTACGGTGACACTTTGTTTTATGTTAGTCTGCCTTTTCTGTGGACAAATGCAGCTTTGCTTTGGATGGAAGCTCGTATGCAGGATATATGCACTAATTTTGCTGGAGGCTCAAGTTCTTGTTACCAAGATGTGGTGAAATGGTGGCATTGAAACATGTACGAGAATTTGGAATTAACATACATGTATTTATCTAGAACTTCAACTTTGTTGCCGGTGTGGCACCATGCACACGGTGCAATGCGAATAAGCCATTGCTAGTTTTTTACTTTTTACTTGCAAATCAAATGTTTATCACTAAAACCACTTATGCAGTAAAAAGGAGCGACTTACCATAATATTCCAAGTGATAGCCCACCTAACACCGAGAGCATATTAGGCGAAAATACGGGGTGGGCTAACTTTCAGTGTGCGAAATTGAGTTCAACTAAAGCCATTAGGATAATAGGAAGTTATGCTGAAAAACGGGGTGGGCTATCTTTTGGGGATGGGTCGTCTCTTGGGATATTATGGTAGATGATAAAACTTAGCTTCTCCCTCTCCACTGCCTGAACAGTCTGAAAAAGCACAGGTGAAGTGTCGCACTAACGGTGTTCCGCTCTGTTGAATGAAAAATGCATTACAATCAGGAAAACATTTAACTGTTCACGTTATCTTACCTACTAGTCATTAACGACCTTGCAAGCCATTCTTAGCATGTCAATATGATAGGCTGCAACCTATTGCTAAACTTACAAGCCTAGAGCTTGGTGACATTTGCTGTCTTTTATTGATGAAGGTGTCTTTGAAGGGCTAAACAAAACATGCCGTAAACGAGTCCTTCAGGTGGCCAATACTTTTTTATTTTTAAAACCCCCTGTACGTCCCATCTGTGGACGGGAATTCTTGCCGAATCCGACAGACGACGCAACTGGGCAGCACCACTCTGTTTCCCCGCCCCAGCCTCTTGTGCACCCACCAGGTGAACTGGTGGTATGCCGTGTAGCGGTACTTCCTGTAATGAAATGAAACGGCAGAAGCCAGCGTTGAACTTGGAGCCAAGAGGGAAAAGCTAATCACTATTGGCTTCTGACCTTTTCTACTATGCGTTTGTATAGTGTCAGCAATCTCCAATGACATCTCGCAGTTTACATCATTATTGTCCTGTAGCATGGGGAACTTCTCACGACATCTTGTGTGTGTGTGTGTGTGTGTGTGTGTGTGTGTGTGTGTGTGTATATATATATATATATATATATATAATAAAGTAAAATTTTGGGGTGTGTTCTGACACCTGAACCACCACCCCCCTGGCTATGCGCCTGATTTCGATTTTATTTAATACTGCTTGCATAAGTGTATCTTCTCAGTTTTTTGACATTTTAGTTTTTCGGGCTTTTCATCGCGGTATCAATATTTATGTTGTGGTCATTAGACAATTGTGCGGTTTTACGGTAACGAGATTGTCATTGTAGGAAAGAGGAATAAACTTTTTTGGTGGAATTCTGATAGCATGGGTACTCTCTCTAATTATTCTGAAATGGTGTCTGACCCTGTTTATTTACATGGACAGTGTGGCAGTTACCAGATAAGCACACTGCTGTTATTCTTTTTCTGTTATTTTTTTCTTGAAAGGGGTGTGCGAGTACCTAATCGTAGTAGCTAAATTGAATTAAGAACCGATCATTGAATGGAAGACCATGTGTATGTAACAAGCTCAAATACAATTTCCTGTGCATTACCAGCAGCCGCTGAACATTATTGGTGGTCAACCATGCTAATTGGGCCATAACAATGTGGCCATTAAAATAATTTTGCCTATTACATTGTTTTCTTGTGACAAACTGTGCTTTCCAAGTATGTTTCGATTTTAAATGCTCCAGTGCCCCCCAAAATTAGTATCCGTTAGTGGCAAAAAAGCTTTGCTTTTAATTTATCTTTACCCTGTCGCACTACACCAGAGTGGACCGGTAAAATTAAAAGACATTTTGCATATTTGGAAGTTCAGTACAACAGCCTGCTAGAATGGAGGGAAGGAAAAAGTGTTTCGCTTGTGCTGCACCAACCACACATCTCTCGCTATACCTAATATGAGAAATCAGATTTGCAAATATTATTTGAGAGTTTCATGTTCGATTCATATTCAAATATTTGCATGCCTTATAAATTTCTTGTTCTTAGGAGAATATTGACATTTATCAATATTACTAGTGTGGTGAAATGACCACATATCAGGATTTTGATTTTAGAGACAGGGTTATTCATAAGACTTGAAAAAACATGACACCGATGCTGTGTTTGTGCAACTGTGTAAATACACGAATATTTGGAGTGGAAGCCGGCCGTAACAACTAGAATGACTGCAATAAGCTGTAGGGGTGTAACCAACAAGGGGGGGGGAGGGGGGGGCTACAGCCTCGCCCCCCCCCGCCAAATCTTTAGCTTACACTATAATATACACATGCATTTTGACCCCCCCCCCCCTCCCCCTTTCCGCACCCCAAGTCGTGGACATCCCAGCCACCTCGACCCCGACCCCGAAAAAACATTCCTGGCTACACCACTGATCAGTTGAATATACATACTCCTCTTGAGTCCGGTTCCCCGCATCCAAGGGGCGAAAGTACTGCATTTTAACGTATGCCAGGTCCAGCACTGGCCTGTTGAGGCAGTAGAGCTCGAACCAGGGGTGCTTCGTGATGCAGGGCACCCCCTGGTCCAGGCAGAGCTCTCTTGCTCGGTCCACCTCTCGGCAGCATAGGGACTCGTGATCTGTCAGCATCGGTCTGCAGCCGTTGCAGGAGCACCTGTTGGGACAAATTTTGCTCAATTAATGAATGCCGGAAATACAAAGGCACTCAATTGACACGAAACTTTAATCGATGTTTTCTAAGTTGTTTGACAACATCTACTTCATCCATTATCTGCACCGGTGCCGAAAACTGTGCCATTATCACCGCTCGCGCGTTGGAGCCTGTCGGGCTGAGGCGACCGCACGCCGGCAATCGCTACGGCGTATCTATGTTTTGCAACGGGTAGAGTGCGCGTGCATAGCTTTGATCGGCACCAAGAAGACGGAGGCATATCGTGGTATCATAGCAACGTCCCGCCGTTTCAATCCACGCCGCACCTGCCAATCGCGAAAATATGTACGAAATAAAAATGAAATATTTCTTGATCGCGAATGAAATAGAAACTTACCAATTCGCGGAGCCCACACGCCGGGCTGGTGGTGGCGTGTCCGGCCCGTCCCCGTCGCCTTCAGACGAAGACGACGCAGAGGGATCATAGATGTAGGGCTGTAAGCCGAAGCGCCGATCTTTCACCATTGCAGAAGCGATGTCCTCGTCCTCGCTGGTGTCGCTAACGTTTCTGTTTCCGCGACACGCCATCGCGACACAAAGCACGAACCAACGGCACGAACCGACTACCATGCGGGGCGCGGGATCAGTGGGGTCACGAACACTGGGGTCACGGGGTACGCGGCCGTTTGCCGGGTTGTGAGGCCGTTCAGACCGCAGGCACCTAAAACGTATACGTTGTAACATGATTTTACTCGTTGACGCCACCAAGTGACGAAATTCATAACCACGTCAGCCACGCCGCAGCTTTCCTCATCCCGGGACCAATCGTTGCCTGAGACGACCTACGTCATGATTGCGCCGGATGTGACGTCGCCTCCGCTGGCTGTTCTCCGACCGCTTGCCAGAGTGGGCCGTTCAGAACGAAAAATACAGCCATCTGCTCAAAATACGGACGTGCGGTTGTCATTTCCGAGTATTGTGGATCATAGTCGACCTATTTCTGGACATGACGGGTAAAATTCAAATTTCGTTGAAGTATCCCTTTAAAGGGACACTGAAGTGAACAAGAAAAAGTTTTTTAATGGGTCTATTGTTTTGTACATTTTTTACTAAACAAATGTTTTGAGCAATATTTACGCTGTTGAGCGCAATTTAGTGGGGGTAGCCCTGCTCTAGGTACCACCCGGTGCTTACAAACCTTAGCACCTTTTCTCGCCTCCCATTGGTTAGGGAGATGATTGACAAATGATGAAATGTTGGTTATAAAATTGTCTCTTCGTGCCGTAATAATATTTGAATCGAGACAATTTTTATGTTTGACAAACAAACGATCTAGATACAGTCTTCCTTATTTTATAGATATCTCGAGATTGCCTTTCCGCTTCGGTTTCAGACGATAACAAACATGGCTGCCGCCATCTGCGGAGTTATGGTGCCTAGATCGCGTCTCCGACTGGTGTGTTTACCGCGCCCTGAAAAGTGGTTCCTCCATTTCCGCCTGGTGACGTCATAGAAGTGTCATGCTGTCGCCGGTCGCGATCCTGGCGGTCTTCCAGCAGCGGTGGGGTATGTGGTAGACACCTGTTCTGCTGCAGGTCGCTCTCCAATGTGACAATCCACGGAAGCTTCGGCAGCCGGAAGTTGGGACGCCGTGACGACAGCGACACTCGCGTTCGCTTGTGCTTTTCGCCAGCATTTCTACGACCTACCGCCAAATCGCGACATGCGAGAGAATGACACTCCGGCTTCTGTGACGTCCTTTGTTGCCAATTCGGGACCACTTTAGATGTATGGGCCCAGCATAGGGCCCTAAACACACAACTCAGAGACGTGTTCCAGGAACCATGGCGGAATGATCAACGAGAGAAGATTGTCGAGCTCGTCTATTTTAATGAGGGCGAGTCGTTCTGCGTTCACCGAGGTGTTTAAACGAGCGTCTCCTCAACCGATCTCGTTTGCCACAAACAACTGCCGCAATACACGCCTTCGGAAGCGCTGCCGGTGCTGTACGGGTGCTTGGGCTCGTACCGGGCAGCAGCGGGACTGGCTTAAGCCTAGCATCCCACTTTAACCATGTTGGTTGATCTGGCTTGATTACTTCTTTTGCGCTTGTTGATTCAAAATAAAGATATGGGTTCCGGTAAAAACGGCCCCGCTCCTCTCTGAATTGTGTGACCGTTGTGATTCCAACCATGGTTTGAAAATCGAGATGAGACCTACACAAGTAAACGTTTGCGAGCGATTTGGCTGGAGGCAATTGGGAGTTCGGCTGGGATTAGGTTTTTCCAGTTTTATTCCCGTCATTTTGCTTCGAAAGGAAAGTAGCTTTACGTTTTACAGTGGACCTGGCCTCCCAAAGCGAATATTTTTAGGTCGCGTTTTCGTTGTGTGTCGTGACCCCCACCTACCTTGCTGGCGGAAGTCACGCAAAACAATAACAAGAACAGAAAAGCTGGGCGTACTACATATTCACTCTTTTTTTTTAGTCCTCTCGGTCGCTTTTACCGAATATTCAGAGACGCTGACAAACTCTTGTATTACACCGCGGCTCGTGCTTGATTGAACGCTAGAACGCCACTTTCATGGTCGCATCTTGCAAATGTCGCAGACGTTCTTAAATGGGGCGGTAGAGCAGACAGACGAAGGCGAAAACGGACGCCGACGCGCAGCTTTCATTTCCGTGTCTGTGCATGGCAGACGACGAAAGACGGTGGTCTGGAGTGGCACACGATGCCGGAAGCTGCCGCGCGTCTGCTCGCACGACTAGCAGGCGGTGTCCAGACTTCCAGACTAGACGCACGGGAAGTCGGGAAAATAGAGACAATAGACTTCCGAGCATGTTTGGTCGAGCAGCCAAGCCATTCTGGTATTAATAATTGGAACCAGTGATCTGTGGGCGGTGCTAAGAACGGGCCTTTACCTCTTTAGTAGAATGGACGATTGGACAAGTTGGCATGAGTCCGTCGTGAAACAAAGGATGTGTCCACACTAGAATTCCAGCATGTATAGAAGTACATTAGTCAATTTAATTATGCGACAACGATACGCTTAAGTATGGCAAAAGTTGTTTCAACCCAGGTTACTTAACACACCATTGTTGTACATCAATGGGGTCATGAAAATTCAAATAGCTTTGTAGCTCGAAATTAATGCTAGAATCAAAGAGTCACATACAGTCACAATTTAGAGAAAAAAAAAGCATAATGCAGTGCTTCCTTTTAAGACGGAAGTTTAAGACAATACTCGACATAAAAGTTCGGAGCTTGGAGCAATAAAATAATTTACTATTAAAATGCTGTAAGCTGAGTGTAAATTGTAAGTAATTTTCACGAAAAATAAAGAAAGTATCTTGATGGGTTGAAACCAGAAATCCACTCCCTACTCCACTGCATCCGAAACAAATGGCATGTCGGTGCTAGTGATGATTTCACATTAATTTTCTGTGCTTAAACCAATAGTTGTATTCACACAGTTTTATCCCTAAGCTTCTAAAGACGTTTTAGAGGGCAGTTGGCACATTATATTCTTCACAATTGGTTGATTAAGTGGTTTTCAATGATGATCAGTTATTAAAAAGTTAATTAACAAATGTTTAATTAATTAGCCGACTGAAAGTTGTGACTATCTCCCTTTACTATAACCCCCTGGCCGTACAACTCACCTGCACAAACCGCATAAGTGCAGGTTTCATGGCTTTTATAAAACAATTCTGAAAGAATAAAAAACACCCTATATATATATATATATATATATATATATATATATATATATATATATATATATATATATATATATATATATATATATATATATACATATATATATATATATATACATATATATACATATATATATATATATATATAGGTGAGGTAAGTTAAATATAAAAACAATGGACCGGGAAAAGTTAATAAGTCAAAGATGCGTACTGTCGGAGTTACTAATTCGAAGTTTATTACGACGTTTCGAGCGGGGACCGCTTATATATATATATATATATATATATATATATATATCACTTCTGATTGATTGTTTTACATATTACTCGTGAACTTTGTTTTATCATTCTTCTGGTTAATCCGAATAATGTTCCAATATTACAGGACGGCACGAACGACGCTTCAGTAAAAAAATGTAATGCTTAAAATTTAAGGGGAACAATATTCATCTGCTTTACTTTAAACATAAAAATACCGTTTTCGCGACTCACATTTTTGTAAAAAAAACAATAATGGAGAGGAGTGTCAGGCTTAACTCTGAACTATGTAATCAAAAATCATCTTTTACCAATATGTGATGCTAGGCAAAGTGATACAGAAACTTAATATCATGCGACTCCCGGAAACAGAGAAAAGCCCGAAGGGGATACCTGCTTCGAGAGGATTCCATTTTTGTTCATCTAAAAAAAAGAACTTATCTCTTCGAAATTGAATACTGAGCGAAATCGGCGTGGGAATATCCTTTGTGTTTAGCGTAAAAAAGTAATGTTTCATTTGAATATGTCTTCAAATTCCCCGGGGCAGTAATGAAAAAATAAGAGCATTCGAAATCGAGAGGGGCTTTCATAGGGTGTTCGCATTTTTGTCCGGTTTTTTTGCTTTTCCTCGAGTTTAAAACCGCGGCAGGCATTGCGCTAGATCTTCAAAAAGAGTAATATTATGCTTATTGTTTTGTTTTTGCATTTTAGGTAAAGTATGGTACTAACCATTTCTTCAGCCCGTTTTTGATCCAGAAAGATATAGACCTAATATTTGCTTGAAATCAAGTACGTATCTGCGAACGCAAGGCACAAGCCACGGTGTAAGATATATAGATGAGAAGTAATTTTGGAGCTCGCCCCAGTAGCCCCAGCCGACAGGATCTCCGCCATATACATGTCTCCTAGAAAGGCCCCTGTGCACCGCCATTTTGAGCGATGCTGGCGCCGCGTAACGATTCCGCCGTGCTGAGGTGCGCCAGGGGCACGTCATTGGGGTGCGCGATGACAAGATGGCGGCTTCTACTGTATTGCCGACGGTCAGTGGTAGCGACACACTTACTGTTTTGGAACGCAGGAGGAGGCATCAACACAAAATCGTAGCATCAAATATTGTACGGTGACTTTATAACGATCGCATTTCCGCCTGATGACGTCATAGAAGTGTCATGCTGTCGCCGATTGCGATCCTGGCGGTGTCCTAACAGTTGTGGTGTAAATGGCAGACGCCTGTTCTGCTGTAGGTCGCTCTCTACTGTCACAGTCCACGGAAGCTATAGCATCCGGAAGTTGGGACGCCAGGGACGCCGTGACGGCAGCGACACTCGCGTTCGCTCGTGCTTTTCGCCAGCATTTCTACGGCCAACCGCCAGGATCTCGACCGTCAACAGCATGACACTCCGGCTTATGTGACGTCATTTGTTGCCACTTCGGGAACACTTTTGATGTATGGGCGGGATAGGACGCTAAACACACCAGTCGGAGACGCGATCCAGGCACCATACCACGACCGCAGCCATCGTTGATGCAATGTCCATGCGGCTTCTGGCGCATTCTGACGATCGCTTTAAGAGTTTAGATATTTTTCAGATTTTTTGATTGGTTACCGGTTTAGGTATTTTATTTAATTGTTTGTGCTCTTTCGCAGTCGAAGACACCATCTCTTTGTTTTATATTTTTTGTTTTGTTTTTAAGTTCTTTTTGCGCTTAGTTGTGTATGCTTCAGCAAGAGCAGCCTGGCAACAATGTACGACAAGAGGCGAACGCCCTGGCTGGAGAATAGCTCCGCCTCACCTCGGCACATTGTTCGAGGTTAAGCTGGGATCCCACTTGCAAAGATTTATAGACGTCGGCACTGAGGAAAAAAGAAACAAACAAAACAAAAAACCGGAGCGCGCTCTTTTAATTTCGACTCCCGAGCGTCTGCTCTCTTGACGGACGCTAGCTTGATCACCGCGTCAAGGCCTCTATGCACAGTGGCGTTTGAGAGCGTTTGAGCCTGTTTGACTGCATTGCGTCGAGAAACGAAAGCAAATCACTGACACATCTGTGCTTTGTATCAAGCCTGATATCCAATTCAAGGAATAGCTTGGCACGCGACGTAAGCTCCCAGACGCAATTGTGCGCAGGGGCCTTCACAGGCCTCTCTGCTTCAACGCGTTCATAAAACTGTTTTTGCCGCTGTTGAGGCGCGAAACTAGGGACAGTGATAAAGCAGCGTCTATACAAAAGCGTACCGCAAATACACGATTGTACAGGATGTGGGGCACCCGGACAAATACTTTAAAAACTTGCACGTCTCCCATAGAGAATAATGAAAAACCGGGCCCGCGACACAGGCTGCCACTAGCCGCGTACCGAAAAGCCATCGGGTAGTGCCGCTAGCAACCAAGGTGAGAAGATGGCTTTGTCTGGCAGCTGCGACGTATGCGGCGGCCGCACCTATATCTATCTCACACCGTGCTACGTCCACAGGTGAATTTTCAGCGAACTGGTTCGAGTGGTGGAGAGTGTGTGTGACCGCTCTAACGTCGTATTGTCACGGCTTTGCCTAAACATCAGGGGTCTCTAAACCCAGGCCCGCGGGCCAAATCCGACCCGCGGAGGTCTTCTAACAGGCCCGTGGCTTGCCGTGGTCCTTCCAATGAAATCCTGCCCGCAGCCTCCTTTTAGCAGGCCCGCTGTTACCGGGGCAAACATAAGCAAGCATAAGAAAACCGCACTGCGAAACGCACCAACCGCGAAAGCCAATGTACCAGGAAGAATGTCGGAAAACTTCCTATCGTACCACGGGTCTCCTCGCCTCTTAATAATTGCATATTGCCATTGCCATTCTTTGTTCCATTTTATATCTAACTATATATGTTGAAGGCTCTTTGCGTATTCAGTATATATTGCGCGTAGTGTCCTGTGTCGCAACTATTGCATTTTGTTAGCATGAGTTCTACCATTCTCGTAGGACGTCTGCCCTGGCCGAGAGATCGCCTCTGTTGCGAAGCTTAATTAAGCACGACGCTGTCTTTGAATGGACGCCTAACCACACAAAAGAGTGGCAAGGAATATGCGAATGCCTAAGCAAAGAACCACTTTTTGAGATGTTTGATCCGCGTAAAGAAACGAAGGTAACGTCGGATGCATCAATGAATGGTCCGGGATCATCGCTTTACAGCGTCATGGCGACAACTGGCGTCCTCGTGGCGTATGCACCGCGGACGTGAACTTGAGCCGAGCAGCGTTACTCGCAAATTGAAAAGGAAATTCTAGCAGTGACCTTTGGGTGTCAAAAGTTTCACTACTTCGTTTATGGCCGCAAAATAATTTTGGAAACAGATCATCGGCCATTGATTGCAATCGCTGAAAAGGCGATTGGAGAGATGCCGCCCAGATTGCAAAGGTTTTTTCTGCGGTTGCTAAAATATGACTTCGTTATGACATATCTGCCAGGGAAACAGCTCCTTTTGGCCAACATGCTCTGAAGGGCCACGCATGACAAGTCAGGAGATAACACAACAAGCGAGGATGAGGTCGAAGTGCACGCCGTGAGTGTAGTAACAGCCTTTGTCAGCGCTACCATAATGAAGTGCATTGCCGAGGGAATCGCTAAGGACCCGTATTTACGCGCCGTAATACAAAGCGTCAGCAACGGCACGGGAGTACAAGGAGAACTAAAGCCTTTTTGAGGGCGAGCCATCAGTGGTGAAGGGTATTCTACTGAAAGGCACAAAGGTTTTCGTACCCGACGCCATGCGACCTTAGAAGTTGAAGAGAATTTAACAAAGCCACATGGGTCTAAATAAGTGCAAAGCGAGAGCACGTAGATTCGTAATTTGGCCAGGTATTAACCCAGATGTTACATCTCTGATAAAACAGTGTGGGATATACAGACGCTACGCGTACAGTCAGCCAAGCGAACCTTATCTTGAGCCCGACACCGGAGTATCCGTGGTACAGGGTTGGTGTTGATCTGTTCCAGTACGGAAGAAAATTCATACTTATCGGTATATGATGCTCTGTCCAACTTTCCAAAAGTGGAGGAACTAAACGACACGTCGTCAAGCATAGTCATTGAGAAGATGAGGGCTAGCTATATTTGCGAGAAACGGCATCCCAGTCGAAGTATGCACTTACAATAAACCACAGTTCTCAAGTCGAGAGTTCGCCTTATTTTCTCGCAAGCATGACTTCAGACACATAAGGTCAAGCCCAAACTTGTCTTGGTCAAACGGTTTATCAAAGAAAGGCAAGCAAGTGGTGAAGATTTTTGGCTGGGTTTGCTGAGCTATAGATCAACCCCCCTAGAAGACAGACGTTCGCCAGAGGAGCTGGTGCAAGGACGACGGCTGATGTCAAGTCTTCCGGACTTCAGTGACCAGCCAGGCTTGAAGGTGCAGAAGCACGTCCAGACCGAGCAATCCAGAGGTCCACTTCTACCATTGGAAGAGGGCCAGTTCGTCAAAGTCAAAAAGAGGTGGTGGTCTAAGAAGGCAAAAGTATTCGCCAAGACACGCCAAAGGTCGCAGGAAGTTTTAACCGAGGACGGCAGCGTTATTCGGAGGAACAGGCAACATCTACTACCGACAAGCGAGCCTTTCAGACCGAACACACCACAAGATGACACCTCGGACGAGGAAACTCATAGACGTACCGTTGGTGGCATCACCGAGCCATCAGTATGCTTTAGTGTCTTCAAGCAGGCGTTCTCACCCTCCTCCACTTAGATCCCAGCGGCAAATAAGGCCTCCTATGCAACTACACTATGACTGTAACTTTATTCAAGTGTCTTAATATGTCGTTTTTTTGTTTTCTTTTTAACTAACGTAATTGAAATGTAATAAAAAATTTATAAAAAGAGAGGCGGATGTATCGTATACGCCTCGCAAGTGGGCTCATTTTCGTCTTCTGCGCATGAGAAAGGAGGTAGCGGTGACGTCAGAACGCCGAGCCCTGATTGGCTGATCGCGACCCCCCTATCTGAGCGTCGTCTGCTCCTTTGCAACGTCGTCTGCTCGCAACGTCGACTGCGTCTGTCTTACCTTTCCTGCGACTTTCGGAAGTGCCGGTCTTTACGAGCGAGCTCGACTTCGCCTTCAGAGAGGGGAGACGAAATAACTCGAGCGGTACTTTGTTTTTGTCGAACAACTAGCAGACGCGCATCAAGGAGGGAAGTCAAGGGACTCGCTGGCGAGGTGTCCCGAGGCGCCGAGGTTTGTCTGCTAAGAAGCGAGAGTGTCCGCAAGTTCCATCCCAAATACGTTTTCCCTCCTTGCGTGTGCGGCGAGACTCCTCACTCTTAAACGGCGTCGGCGGGTTGGTGCAGTTACGTCGTCTGCTTTACGTCTGCTAGTCAAAGCGATGGCTGCTTTACCTTTCCTGCGTCTGTCGGAGATTCACCGCTTTTTCACCGGCGAGAGTCGCCGCTGCCTCGGAAAACGAGGCGATGACAAGAGGAAGAGATTGAAGGGTTCACAAGGGTCGCGCGGGCATATTCCATTCAGCACGCCAGCCGGTCGTGGGCAGACGGTCTTGGCCAAGGACCGTCGGAGCCCCGCTGCGCCGCTGCTAGGCCTATCTGCCGAGCTCGCTTGGACGGGGTCAGTGGAATCGTGGCTGTTGGAGCATTTCCCGGGTGATTGTGGATCCAGCGTTCTTGTTCGTCGTGGTTTATTTCAAGTACTTTTTACTTTTTTTCTTGCTGCTTGTAGTCGTGACGCGTGAGAAGAGCACGTACAAAAATAAACGTCCGTTGGTCGTCGCGACGAAGTAGCTAAGCGACGCTGTCGGCCATGCTGAGTTGATCGTCGTAGGATTCCGTCGTAACCTGAGCAAAACTTACGATAATTTCGTTTCGTCAATACGAATTTGTTCTCACGTTTTGTCTTACGCACTCTTTCGGCGTAACATGGTTTTGTGAATCTGGCCTCTGCACTTCCGAAAGTCGCAGGAAAGGTAAGACAGACGCAGACGACGTTGCAAAGGAGCAGACGACGCTCAGATAGGGGGGCCGCGATCAGCTAATCAGGGCACGGCGTTCTGACGTCACCGGTACCCCCTGCGCGAGAAGCAGACGAACTTGCCCTCCGCATTGAGTTATACAAGATAGCCACGCGGTGAAGCGAAGAATTGCACGCGCTACCAAGATGAGCGCCCGGGACATCATTCGGAGCATTTGGACTGAAAGGACACACACTGGACACAGTGGGACGTAACATCCAACTGATAATGATGTCGCAAGAATAAACAACGATATATCAAAGTCGTGCGCTTGCAGTGATGCGAATTTATTACGATTTCTGCTAAATGGGACGGATTTAGGCTTTTTACTGCTTGCCGCACCGTCTACAATAATCCAGCAGATGCAGGTTTTTTTAGTAGTCTATTTTGATACTTGACGGATTTGTGTGACCAAATAAATGTTCTCTCCAAAGAAAAAACACTTCCCATTCATAAATTATCTTATTGAGACAACAGACACAAGTAGACTTGTACGTAAACGGTTACAAGCAGCGATATGATTTGTAGTCCCTTACACTTATCAGTCACTTTTTAAGTCAATATTTTTATATTTTAAAAGACAATTCTGAAGCTTCTTGTTTTTCTTTTTTACATAAGGGAATGATAGTAATTCGATTCTGTTTTATTCAATCACAAAGGAATAGAGCCGGAATTTGAGTATTGACAAACAAATCTCATAAAACATTATTTTTTTTGTAAGAGTAAGCTCTACCGAGATCACACTGTTACAGTTACAGAACGCAAGACATGGAATACTTGAGTTGCTCTAATCCTTTCTTCACGTCGCCTAAAACCTCAGCTATTTATTTATTTCTTTATCCAATACCCGCCTTTCGGCATTACAGCGGGGGGGGGGGGGGGGGGTCACATACGCGAAACATTACTTGAATACACACAAGCTGAAGTACACTTGGGTTAAATGACGGCAAGAGAACTTATATACATCGAAGCAAACCACAACTTCGCAACACGCAGCGTCACTCTATAGCAATAAATATCGGCAGGATAGTTTATGTACATTGAAGCAGATCTAGAATCCGCGATGCACACCACCTAACTTTTATCTTAGGAACTTGACCGATTCCATTGCAGAATAAAAGGCACTGTTTGACAAAATTCATACTACGGCAGAAGGTAACCGGTTTTAGTGGCAATTTTTGTTTTCAGGAAGAAAGCACTACTAAAAACTGCAGTCCTACACGTGATCCACTCGGGCTGATTTATAATGTGGTGAAAAAGAATAGGTCTCACGTGGGGTTCCGGTTTGGGGCTTATATATACTGTGAAAAGCTTCAAGCCAAGCTTTGCTCTACAGTATTCACGTGTCCCACTATAGAGTCTGTTTTGCATGTGACACACTAAAATCTCTCTCTTTTACTGACCTTCCCAATGCATAGCGGGCCGTAAAGTTTTGCACCCTTTCTAGTTTATCTTTATCAGTGATAGTCGGCGGGTCCCACACAGTGCAGGCATATTCTAAAATAGATAACACATTTGTTTAATACAACAGCTCCCGGGTGACTTGAGGAATGTTACGGATATCCGTGCAAAGAAAACCCGAAGATTTGGAAGACTCTGCCACAGTATAATCGACATGTCAACTCCAATATAACGAAAATGTAAGCAAAACGCCTAATTACTGAGACCCAAAAACCACGTTTAGATTAATATTGCGTATTTCATAACGGAATTCGTTCACTGTTTTTCTTCTGGAAAATGTCATGCATACTGTTTTATCCAAATTCATATGCATCCGCCAGTTTTCACAGCACGTTTGTATTACACTTACGTCTTTTTGAAAAATAAGACTGTGAAAATTCGCAATTAACTTTTCTATATAATATGCAATCTTCTGCAAACATTCGCATGCATGATGTGACGGACTCTGAAATATCATTAATATAAAGTAGGAAGAGTAAAGGTCCCAGAACCGACCCTTGCGGAACCCCGGATGTTATGTCATAAGAACCCGATTTCGTGTCATCTACTACCAAGTACTGACGTCTCGCGCGTACGTATTCGGAAACTTATGAGATAACATGAGGGTTAATATTATAACACCATATTTTTTTCATATAATAATGCGTGATGTACCACATCAAAAGCTTTTATTTTTTTAATAAAAAAATTCAGTCGAGAGTTGAACGGCAATCCAGCACTTCAGCTATATCGTGAAACAATTACGTTAATTGTGTGACGCAGGACAACCCCTTTCGAATGCCGTGCTGTTTCTGAATAAACAAATGAATATTCATGTGTTTGGAAATAGATGTGTACAGGACGTGTTCAAGAATTTTAGAGCAAACGGAAGTTAATAAAATGGGACGGTAATTTGAGACATTGTTGCGAAGCCCCGATTTATAAGCTGGGATAACAAACGCTATCTTCCAATCATAAGGAAGCGGGCAATGATTCAGTGACTTCACAAAAAATAATTCTCAATATGGGGACATCGATCGTGCGCAGGATTTCAGTAAAGCAGTTGGTATACAGTCAGGGCCAGCAGTCTTTGAAGCACTTAAGCCCTCCAATAAAACTTCTATCCTGTGAGCCTCAAAGAAGATATCTTCCATGGGCGATACATCCGGCCGAAGCGAGGCCGTCTGCAGTGCTGTTATTTTTAACAGATAGGGAAAACACAGAAATAAAGTAAGTGCTAAAACATTCAGTCACCAGCATTAGTGACCAAATCGTCACATTTCACGAGAACAGGAATAGATACGTTAACGTTTTCTATTCTTGTTTATGTACTTCCAATGTTCTTTAGGATCTTCTTTCACTTTAGTTTGGAATGACTCAAAGAAAAATGATTTTGCTTGTTAAATTTTCGTGTTTAGATTACTGGTTATTGTTTTTAGTCTGGTGATATTTTCAAGCGACGGATGGTTCTTATAGGTCCGATAAGTTCTTTGTTTTGTATCGGTCAAGTGCCGTAGTTCGTTTGTAAACCAAGGTTTGCTATTATTACGCCTTTTAGGTAAAAACCAAGAGGGAACAAAGCGGTTTTGCAATTCTAAAGCGTTCGTCTTAAAAAGTGTCCTTTATTCAGCTATAGAACATGATTGAGCAAGCGTTTCAAAAATGACAAAATAAGAATCTAGTTCAGCATTTGTAGCGGTAATATTTGGTTTACTGTAATTAAAAATACGTCGACTGCTGTCATTATTCATTTTTACGTGATCAAATTTTATTTCACAAAGCACAACGTTGTGATTCATGATTCGCACAATTACTAGAGTAGTCTGCACCAAATCCGCTTCCTTTGTGAGGAAACGGTCTAGTGTGTGGTCCCCTCGAGTGGGCTCTAGCACAGTTTGTGTCTATGAAAACAGGATGATAAAATTGCATATACTGCAGTGAGCCCACGAGTTGCTCCAGAGTGTGTGCTTGGTTGGCGTTAATTAAGATCGGGCAAATTAAAATCGCCACCTATACCTATGCTATTAGATTTAGTCATTTCAGCCGCAGCTGTGAACTCGGCTAGTACATCGACTGAACTTGCTGGCGGCCGGTAAGAAGAAGAAATTGCCAAAGCTTTACCATTTCGAAGTCTTAACTGACACCATACAGCTTCGCAAGATCCTAGTTCAACCTCAATCTTACTCGAAAAAATCCTCTGGTCCACTAAAATAAACACACCTCAACCATGACTATTTCTGTATTCTGTAGTTCGTAAAATTCTCAGAAAATATCTCGCGGTATATTGCGCCATTAGTTAGCCAAGATTCTGCGCCAATAACAACCAACGGTTTAACTGTATCCACGAGATAGGAAAAATTATGAACTCTATTTTGATGCTACGGTTAATAACAAGGAATGAAACAGTAGTGGGCGAGTCAGCATACGGTCACTTAAACCGCATTACCTCATTTATCTCATCATCATCAATACATTTGGTATCATTCAGATAAAGAACGTCGTGCCTGAGTTTAACCCGTGTATCGACACCCTTACGACTCGAGGCAAACTCCCATAAATAACGTCTTATCTCTTCAGAGAAAGTTTCTGATACACTGATACCAGAACCTTTCAACTTCTTTGTGTTTCCCACGATTAACAGTATTTCCTCTAACGACAATACGTTCGCCATCAAAGGCCGGGTTTTTTCTGGACTAAATATCTCAATCCTATGAGCTCTTTCAATGGTTGTAGGCTTAATGTCGAGCTTTGTTTCGCATAGTCCTTTAACTAGTTGTTCCGAAACCGCCCATGAGTCATTTGCTTTCCCATATATTATACCATAAAAGAGAAGATTACATCTCCTACTACGACTTTCAAGATTACCAACCCTTTACACAAGGGACTGCATTGCACGCTGTTGGCTGTTCCAGCTGTTCCTCTACTGTCACAGGCGCCTCCAACTTCGTAAGTGTTGCAACCTGAGTTTCCACGGATAAAATACGTGTTTTTAAATCTTCAAGGGTGGCCCATTACGCTACTTGCTTTGTTTCAGTAGTTATTTAATTGGGCCTTAATCTCCAGTTGCCCGTCCAAAATTATCCGCAGAGTTGGTTCATGATCACGACCTGGGTTTAATTGAACGTCGCCACACTGTAAAAGCTATAAAAAATAAAATGCAAGCTGCCGAAACAAGAAAAAGTGATGACGTGTATGGTACTTCACAAGCGAGTGAGACTTGACACTGTTATACAGCACTTGGGGTGGTGGAACCGGCAAAGCAAAAACAGTAAACCTTTTACGAGCAAATAATTCACTAACCCGCGAGAGTAGCAGAAATTGCGTGAGCGAGAGTGACATCGTCGTGCCATCTTTTTTTTTTTTTTTGTGGCTTGGTTGTCTACGAAAAAACTAATTCGTCAGCTTGCTCACCCACAACGAAGGGGAAACTCACTGCTGCAAGAAAATTAAACTATCCCTGCAACAATATTAGAAAAACTCCTAAAATAAATTTGCTTCGTTTTAACGAAAAAAAAAACCAAAAAACTGTCAAAGTGCGAACGAGTTGGTGTATCGGATCTGTGCGCGCCTTTATTTTTGTGTCCCTTTACTCTTTTATAGTTCTTTCCTGTCCTACAGAGAGAGAGAGAGATAATTCCTTTGTATCAACTTCAGGGACAAAGATAATCCAGACTGGGGACAAAAGCGAAGTTTGGGAGAGCCGCATCTAGGTTACAGCGTCTCAGTGGGCCAACAGGATTTAGGTGACGTTTTGACGTTTTGGGTGCCAAAAGGTGGGAAATGCCTTGCGAGCTCATTGTTTTCTAGACACTCAATATCGAACCCAGTCGCGCGTCCAAATTTATTTATTTATTTTATATATTTCACATACTGTGAGTCCTTGTCAGGACTTTTAGAGGACTGGGAAGAAAATAAATTATTCAAACAATTTGGAAAACTGTACTTGAACCACGGACAGTGTGAAATAACGAATCGCTTGACAAACGTATGAGACATAACACACTCATAATAAAATAACAAGCAGTCTGCGTAAACGCTCCAATGGCTCACATAAAACATGCGACCTATTTGCCACCGACCAGAGCATTATTAGAGTAATAGTAGATCATATTCTGCTAATTACGCACCCAGCGGGCACGTTCTCAATCTATATGCTTCAAATTGACAGCGAAATATCCCGCTAGCAACACGAAAGTCTAGTGTACTGTCGAATAAATGTATCTCTTATGGTAAAGCGGCCCTGCCGTGACCTGTAAAGCTCAAAAATATAATCCATCAGTAGAATTGGTCTTTCACTCGCTTTTATAAGGTAGCCGCATTCGATTGAATTTCACGTCTCTGCGCTACGTAACAAAGTCAGCATCCACGGCGCCCAACACAATAGAGCACGGCCCGCGCTTTGCAAGCTGGGGAACGCGCTCAAACCGAAAACACTTTTTGAAGCCCAAGAGTTGGTGTTGACACGTAGTAAACAAAAGTACTTCGACATACCTTTATCGAGTTTCCTTGACTTGTGACTTCAGAACAGATCGAGCGCAGCGCTGCAGCACCGCGAATCCAAACCGTATCCGGCAGTACCACTCCGAAAAAGCAAAATGGGGACCAAAAGAGATTCCGACTCTCAAGATCGGAGAGAACGATCAAAACAGCGCCGAAAAAAAACACAGGGACGCAGACGAAGGAAAATAGGACAAGGTGCACCCTCAACTAAAGTTTATTAAAAATTGACAAGGTAAAAGTGCGCTTGTCCTGTGTCTACTTGCTCGTGATTGTCCCTTGTGTCGCGCCAAAAAACTTCTAGGCTGCATCATGAACCAACTACGCCAACAACAAGTTTTAATTGACAAGCTAATATAGCCACAAAAAAAAAAAACGTGTTAACCTTATCTACTCAGCCCGCGTTTCAGCAATTCAAACTCAACTGTAGATAACGACAGAGACCGGCCACTTATACATTTCTTCTCCCTGGTCCTAATTTCAAATGCCTCAAGTAATTCTGGCGAAGCTTTATCTTTGTATTTAGCCAAACTCTTGGTGTCACTGGAGGCCGGGGTGCACGAGCATCTGTTACAATGAATTGCAAGATGCCCTGACGGCGTCGTTCTTGTAGAGATAACGTGCGCGTGGGTGCGATAATTCACGCACCTGCCCGTCTGAAGCAGACACCTGATGCAGGCGTCTCCTTTGTTCGCAATGTATTCAGACTGAAAGATCTCGCGAGTTCGCTTATCGGGACTCGGCCTAAGAATCCTTGAGCTGGACAGGAACGTGGCGCATCCACAGTCCCTCACCTGTATAGCGGAATGTCCCGACGGGGAGAATTTGGATGGCAGCGCATGTTCTCTGATATAAAAATTAAATAGCGCAAAGGTTAGACAAAGGACAAGGGACCTTTGCGTTATTTAATTTTTATATCATGCATATCCAACTAGCCCACCTCAATATCTGAGTACATGTTCTCTGAGTCTTACGTTAATACATCTTCCGGAGTGTCCCACATACGCCTTCCCACAGGTCAGCGGGATCTCGTACACTACTCGGCTGATACAGCTGACGTGTGTGTGTGTGTGTGGGGGGGGGGGGGGGGGTATCTAACGCGGCATTCGTCATGCGTTTTGAAGCTCGGTGTTGATACGGAGGCAGAGCTTCTTTGAGTTCGTTTGGGGCTAAAAAGACGGCCCGCATCTAGTATTTGGAGGCCATTCGCTTGAAGGTACGAGATATACGATTGATATAAGGGACTACCGCCGGTCGGCTCCTTTTTCTCCCCCTTGCGTGTTTTGTTTCGTTTGATTTTAAATTCCGCAACGTCAGACAGGATTGAACTGGGGTAGCCTGACGCCTTGAGCCTGTGACATGAGCGTCAAACTCTCACTTGCTGAATGAATAAAAGGCTTTTTCAGGGCAGCGCTCATACAACTAGATACAGTGCCTCTCTTATCAAGTTTTGAGTATGCAGATGCATACTAAAATATTCGTTTCTTTGATCTGGGCGAATGCATCCAACAGATGCTGTCATTTTGAAAAGTAAGTCGCGTATCAAGAAACTGGAGGCTCGCTGTCAGTCGCAGTCTCGTTGGTGAAGTTGAGTTCTTGGGCCTGACAGAGAAATATGCTTTCGATGGTGTTGACGAGCTTTGTGGGGTTTGCGTCAGGTATCTTAGTCACAGGCAGAAGATAGTCGTCAACGTACCTAAATATGCGTGCGACCGGATAGGTGGTCGAAGCCTTGGTTATGCCTCTGTCAATCTTTGAAAAAAAATGTCGCACAAAATAGGATGCAACGAATGACCCAATGAAGATTCCTTTCTTCTGTATGTGAGTCTCTCCTGAGAAAGCGACAAAAGTATAGCGAGGCCCCGGCGGGGCATCTCGCTATGCATGTGAGCGACTGTGGATGCGCCGACGCTGCTGTCCAGGTCAAGAAATCTGAGGTGGAGTCTCAATAAGCGAACCAGCAAGATTTTTGAGGCTGAAGACATCGTGAGCAAAGGAGGCGGTGCTTCATCTGTCACTTTGACATCAAAACAATGAGAGAACAAGCGAGATGTTTTTTTATTTTTCTTAAATTTGCGTTACCATCCTATTTCTCTTTCTATTTATTTCTCACCCTGTTACTTTAATCATGTACACATTTTTCTTTTATTGTTCCTAATTTTCTTTCATTTATTTTTATAGAATCTCAGTACTCGCAAATCCTTTCGCTCCTTTCTTTAAAAAAAATGTTTGGCTTTTAAAATTTGGGGTTTTGATATTTTCCTCTTTGTCCTCCTCCGAATTATAACGTCATTTTAGAGTAAGCACTTGTCTTGTCTAGTCTTTTCCTTGCCCTTTCCTTTCGTGCTTGCCATATTCGTGTTGTTTAACCCACTATGTCAACAAAATATATTTTTCACAGAATAACGTTTATTAAGGCTGAAAGAGCGCTAAGGCCACGCCGCACAGATTGAAAAAAAAAAAAGACTTCCAGAACACTTGCCTGATTTGCGCACCGCTTCCATTTGTCGTTCTTTTCTTTCCATGCGCTTTTTTCGTTGTTAGAGTCCCGTGGCAACATCCTTTGGGGATTCGAGATTAATCGATAATATTCTAATATTTTGTGAGGCGACGGGTGTTTCCTGCACCTCCGTCGCGAGGATTCATCGTCTTAGGAAACACGTACGGAAGCGGCAGATTATTTCATATATTCAGAGTTTCAATGAAATCGTACAAATCCTACGAAATACCAAGAAACTTTAAAGTACAAATTATTTATTTTCAAAACTAATATTCTCATTCTTTTTTTTACAAAACGAAGATTACGAGGAACAGTGCAAATGACGAGAGAGCGAATAAGGTAAATGTATTTCTTTTGAACAACACCCTTCGAGTGCGTAATAATCTGTATGAATGGAAAGAATCTAAAAATGTCCATATTAAGTTATCTTTGTCCAATGAATCCCCTGCAGATGATTGACATGAATCGTCACCCGTGGAAAAACAGTCGCGTATATTGAACATGAACGCACGAAGTATTTTAAGGAAAGCAGATTAGCTCAAACTAGTTTTATTAAATTATGACACTCATCTTACCGTGATCACAAAACCATAGCTGAATAATAATGTGTCTGATGGCGAAATTCGTTTTGTGGTCGCTATCAAATGCTTTGTCTGGGCCGCCCCTCCCGTGGTGGAGGGGTTACAGTTGTAATTAAAACACATATTTGTGTGACAGCACAAGAATGAATTAAAAATAAAAAAGTCTAAATCTAAGCCGTGATATCGGGGGCAAAAAACGTATTTCTTTTATAGGCCACCTTCCCCTAGTTCAGTCTATTTAAATCGCTTCTATGGCTGCGTGTTAACATACAATGGTGAATCTATTATTTTAGTCGGCTATTTTACTCTACCCCATATCGACTGGTTGCAGTTTTCCAACAAACATGCTTTCGAGATTATTTTCGTAATGATGCTCGCATGTGATCCTACCCAAGTCGTGCAAGATGTTACACATGAGAATGGCTCGAGCCGATCTATTCTGGACCTTATTTTTTTAGTAGGGCGTTCGATCAATATTTTGGAAGTTTTAAGGAGGGCCAGCCTGGTCAAAAACATGGACTATTTTATTGCTCTCTTAACCACTATTCCCGAAAGAAAAAAGTGATTACACCGGTAAAGGATTTTGCAACATCTAGTCAAGAGAGATTTTAGGAATATCTTCCACTTCTGTTTCAGTGATTTTTCCGAAGACGTAGTGATTTTCCTATGGTACAAGTGTATTGCCCTGTGTAACTACTGCTTAGAAGATTTTATACATAATCAGAGTAGATGTGTGGGACAAAAACAACCATGAATCAACCGAAAAATAATTTATCTTTCCGGTAGAATAAAGAGGACGAGATTAACACGTTCTAAAACGGGAACCATACTTGTCCTGCACTCGTCAAGTCAAGTAAGCAAGATATTGTTTTTTTCGGTTTCCCTCTTAAACATAATGATACGCGACGCTGCAAAATGTTTGGAACTATATCTCTTAAAATAATAAACTGGTAAACCACATAAAGGTTAGCAACCTAGTCATCAATGATCAAAAAGCCGACGAGATGAACTCATATTTCCATTTTGTGATTTTAAATAAAATATGTACACTAATCTTGCCACTTCCACAATACCCTTGAACGCCGAATTTATTATTTTTTGTTAGTTTTTAACATATTACTGAACTTAAAATCGAAGTCAACCAGCAGACCTGATAAGACTCCAAACACCTTCCCGCGCAGATAGGCCGAAACTATTTCCCGCTTTTTGACAGACTTCCTTTCTGCTTCCTTTCGCTCGTGTGTGCTTTCCAAGGGCTGGGAGATGACACGTGTTGTACCGATTTATAAAAAGGGTAATCATTTAGCAATCAGTAATTACCGTCGTATATCTATCACCAGTGCTACGTGCGAATTTTTGCAACATATCATTAGCACTTATATCCAAAACTTCATGAAAATATTGTGTTAACCACTTTTCAACATATGTTCCAGAGTGGGTATCCAACCATTACAGAACTTGTCACAACAGTTCATGGTTTTGCTGCCACTCTAGACAAGTCTGGACAGGCTGATGTTATTTTTTTGGATTTCAGCAAAGCTTGCGACGAAGTCCCACATGGAAAACATTTTTGTAAATCAGAGCATTTTAAGATAACAATAGAGATGATCAAGTGAATAGGGTCCGACTGGTCTAACCGTGCCAGTTTGTTCAAGTCGGTGGTCAATCTTCCGGTACTCTGGCGGTTCTCTCCGGTGTTCTCCAGGGTGGTGTGCACGGTTCTTTATTGTTTTTGGTTTATATCAACGATATTGTAACAATCGTTAGCACTAATGTGAACAGTAGCTTGTTTGCGGATGCCTCCATAATGTGTCCCAAGGCACCAGGCTCAATCTAAAATGGACCGTCAAAATCGACGCCTTCACGTAGCAATCTAAACATTTCGTCAAAGGTGTACTTTGCAGGCCGACTTTTTCTTGTAAATATAGAAAGCGTAGCTTCCTTTCTGTAAAAGGTAAGTCCAAGAAACTTGTCGGGCTCAAGGGCGGGCGGCGACGCAGACGACCAAGTCGAGTTGTGGGGCGCGTTTGGCGCACGTATTGATAGATGGCGTCGGGATCATCGTCGCAAGGTGCAGCCGACCAGCGAAAAAAAGCACACGACACGCAGACGAAATCCGTTGGCAGCAAAAACGCCGTCGTTAATCAGACACGCTTTTTTAGCTTTAAGTTTTGCTTTCATTGTCTGCATTTAGTTTTTAACCAAAGGTACATTAGAAAAAGATTGTGTTCACTCTTATAAACCACTGTGGTCGCGAGCCGTCTCGATAAGGAGGTAGCGCCATCTATCAAAGGATCGTCAAGCGCGCTTCGACACTAGATTTGGCTGTCTGCGTCGCCGCCCGCCATCAACCTGGCAAGTTTCTTGGCACTATTTTTTATAGAAAGGGAGCTACGCTTTCTGATATTTCAAGAAACAAATTACATGTGAAATACATCTTTGACGAAAAGTTTAGAATACTAAGCGCAGGCGTCGATTTTTACGGTCCATTTCAGACCAAGTCTGGTGACTTGGGACACCCTATAATTTGTTAAAGAAGATAACCTCCTCTGGTGACCAAACATTGCTTTATTCTAGTCTTGCTCCCATTGACCAGTGGTGCAGAGATGGTAAATTCAGCTTAATTCCACAAAGACGGTTTGTTCACGGGTGACCAGAAAAGCTAAACCCTTAAAGTTCATTTATCAAGTAAATGACGTCATGGTAACTGATGTAAATGAGTATATAAATATCTTGGTTTAACTTTAACAAAGGATCTTCGGCGGTCACGGCATATTCAAAGTATCTGCTGCTCCGTTTTCCGAAAATTGGCTTTCTACGACGCAAACTAAAACATGCTTCAACATCCGTTAGATGTCAAGCATATATGTCATTTGTTAGATCAAGACTGGAATATGCCAACACCGAAAAAGATACCCAAAACTTGAGATGGTTCAACGGAGAGTTGTTTGTTTTATGCATATAAATATAAGACGTTGAACTGCCCAAACTTGCTGATGTCATTAAATAATATATCTGGAACAACGTAGATTGATCATGAGATTAAGATCTTTGTATATACTTTATCATAACAAGCTCTGCATTGACTCAAGCTCTAAATCTACTGAATTATTTTCCCGAGAAACTAGGAAGCATCATTCGTTTTCCCTTCTGCCAATATGTGCTCGAACTAACATTTTCAAGTTTTCATTATTTCCACGCACCATATCTAATTGTAACACACTGCCCTAAGGTATTTTTACCTCCTCTGACATCAAAGAAGTAATCGATGATCACTTTTTTTTTATTTCGTGTCACTATTTTTTTTCTGTCAGATCTTTTTTTTATTCATGCGTTGACTGTTTATTCCGACAGTGATTGCTATTCTCTTTACTGATAGATATGTAACACGATATTTTAAATGTCGAAATTTTCGTGTTTCTCTATCTTTCCATCTTTTGGGTCTAACATAGATTGTTTATTCCACAGTCATTGGTATTCTCCTTAGTGTTAGGCATTTAAGACGATGGTTGAAATGATAAAATGTGTTTTGTGTTAGAACCTCGACATAGATAAAGGGGAACGGTGAAGGCTTAAATAGGGCGTTTAATAAACATCAGGCGGATACGCCCTCCCAGCAAAGACAACGGTGCACCACGAGAGCGATGGCTTCTGCTTGGGGCTAGTCTTCTTTATTTTCAACGGCGCTAACCAACACCTCCTAGAAGACAAGGCCGTAGTGCGCTTCTCGTGACGTCGGAAAGGAAGGCCATCGGAGTCGCGCGTCGAAGCGCCGAAGCGGAGGCAACGCGCGTGGATCGACCGTCGTAACGCGCTTTTAGTCTCATAAGCGTGTCTTATTAGCTAAAATGAAAGCTCCACATAGCAACGTGGCTAGGAAACATTTTATTACACCCCTTTTAAAAATACACCCTTCAGTCCTGATGTGTTATGGGACCCTCTCAGTACTTGAAACCTCTTCAGTCCTTCAACCCCCTTCAGCACATCAAACCCCTTCGGCCGGTTAGACCCGTCAGCCCGCCACACCCTATAGACGCCCAAATGACCGTGAACCATAGACACGAAACGCAGTTTAAAACGTCATTGGAAATTTATCTCTGATATTGAGTTTTGCATGCATGTTGTAACTAAAAAAACGATAAGAAACGACGTTTGCTCAAACCCGGGTGCAAGCAGCTGTAGATTAAAACGATCACATCAAATATCAACAACCTTTTTTATTGTCACAGAAACAATATCTTTGAGAGTACTCCTCATGCCGCTGGGTAAATTCCTGATATGCGGTAGTTCAACTAATAATACCGAACAGATTCACCACGCGGACACGTAGAAACTCTCATTAAGCACGTTTAGCGAAAACCACGAAGGCGCAACTTGTACCCGCCACCATTAAGAAATCCTGAGCACAGTCACGGTGTCATCCCTGATGCCATCGCAGCGGCGTCTCTGGCGTCTTTCTCGCTCGCTGTATGTTTCTGAAGCCGGACGGACGAAGAAGCAAAAGGAACAGGGCCTCACAGCGGTTGTCAGCCACCGTCACGGGACCCACAGTGCCATGATCTCGGTGAGCAGGCACTACATGCGGTGGGTCGCTGACCACTACTGCCAGGCTTGCGGCAAATAGGGCGACTCCGACCACCTCCTCCTAGAATGCGCAGAACACGCTGACGCTCGAGCGGTGCTGAAGGCGACACGCTGAAGGCGAGCGGTGCTGAAGGCTGCACTGGGGTTCACCTGCGGAACCAAAGAAGAAACCGCACGTACCGAAACAGACCAAGGAGCGAGTCCTCAAATCCATGCTCACCTTCCTGGAGGAAACCGCTCCGCTCCAGACACCCACGGCAATAACACGCAAACCGCCCACGAGCGGAGAGAAAATGGCTACACTGGCCTCTTCCGCTTCCTCGCACCTCTCTCTGCCGCCGACCGCTGGGGAGGGGCCTAGCGGCCTAGGCGGCGCTGCACCCCCGCCCCAGAACCGGGCGGAGGGAAGCGCGTCTCTCCTTTCCCGTGCCAAGGTTGGCGGCAGACAATAGTTTTCGTAGACCGCGTTTCCCCCTCCACTAAGCCCTCCGCAACGAAGAAGTCGCTACTGCGCCTGCGCGCCGATGGCCTTGGCTGTAAAGTTCCGGGTATCGTAGCGGGTTGCGGAGAGCGTTGTGAAACGGCCAAAACGATCTACAAAAACTCCCTAATAAGACCTTGCGGACAGGATTGCGCTCACCTCCCAACTTTGCCCGGCCGGCGCCTTGTCAATTCTTTACATGGGGCGGTTCCGCCGGTCGCCTTCTTGCCGAGCGGACACCCAGTTAGCCGTGTGGCCGCCCGATTCAAAGATTGCTAAGCGGCTTCTTCGACGCGTATATCCTGAAGGGTCACGTGATCTCAAACACAATCCTGCTGAAACGATATTTTTATGTGTGGTGTGGTTTCACAGATAGGATTGGGACGACCCCACAGGCCTCTCAAAAAAGCTATGACGGGTTTCTTACACCGTTTAGGAATTCTTAAAGGGTATGCAGTCCCCTTAGAAAACTTTGACGGACATCACATCACATCACGGACAGCACATCAAACATCTTTGATGTGCAATTCAGAACATTTCAGAAATCTTTGTGG
This sequence comes from Ixodes persulcatus, assembly GCA_013358835.2. Lineage (NCBI taxonomy): Eukaryota > Metazoa > Arthropoda > Arachnida > Ixodida > Ixodidae > Ixodes > Ixodes persulcatus. The sequence goes on along the minus strand of JABSTQ010009397.1, from coordinate 160,692 downwards.
GCCTTTAGATTTATTTTCAATAGGACGGGCAACATATTACAGAGCTACATAATCGGTAGGGAATAGCAAGAGGTATGCATATAAGACGTCTACAAAAATGTGATTGTTTTAAGTCGAAAACATTGAGCCACGAAATTATTGCTGTGGAAGTGCCTATTTATAAAGAATTACTTCCGCTAACTGGTGAGACACGCAGTGATTTGACACAGCAACACGGATCACAGTAAAAATCAGGTCGACCTAATCAACGCGAACACGTGCCACTTTCAATCATGTGTGCGATGTCGACGCAATCAGTCACTGAATTAATTCATTATACCCCGGCCACATGTCAACATTAATGCAATTTCTACCGAATTACATTACGGGGTCGGCAAATCAACTTGCGACGCTCGTATAATCACTGGGGATCGCGAGCTTATTGAATTCCATATTATTTGATAAAAAATATTTACTTTTCCGCGTAGCAGGGGTACTCAACTTATTGTATACAATCACTAATGTACTTCTCCATATAGGCTAGAGCTGCCTTAGAACAAGATATAATTTATTTTTATACAATATTACTACTACACTAATACAGTTAGGATTCTAGCATAAACGCGGTAAAGGCAATAAAATAGAATTAGTAGTAATAAACGCATAAACACAAACAACGCACTTTCAATATTCACATATGAACTTGTTATTCACCTTCAAAAGAAAGCTTGAATATTACTAAGCGCATTAATAAATGTCGGCGTAAATGCACACGGATAACGACGAAGAACGAGATTCCATTCTATCACGAGATTAAAGCAACCGGCTGCAGCACTCTACACGCGTCCTACATGACTTTCACAGACTCGTCCGGGGTTGGTAATAAAAGAGTGGGAGACAGAGAGTAAAAAAAAAAGGACATATTTGCACACAGAAAAGAAATATCAATCTGGAAGAAAAGAAAAAGGTAATAAGACTACAGGTAAATTCCTCAGGAAGAAAGACGGAGTTCAAACTACGGGGCTATCGTCCTAGAGATTCACCGGCATATGTCGTGACGAGACACATTTCCTGGCTTCTGTAGACGCTCAGTTCAGGAACAATGAGAACACGTCTCTCCTCACTTCCTTCACATCCTGTGTTCCTCTATTGTTTCGGATTTACATCAATGACCTACCTAATTGCGTCTCCTCATTAATTAATCTTTTCGCTGACGACTGAGTAATACACACTAAATCTACTAAAGAATCTGATGTTTTAAAGCTCCAGACAGATATCAATGCTGTTTACCTCTGGTGTGAACTTTGGAATATGGAACTTAACATTACTAAATCTAAAGTTATGAGAATATTGTGTACTAGTCCTCATGTGCCTTTCTACCATCTCAACAACGTCCCCTTGGCCCCTGTTCCTTCTTATAACTATTTGGACGTTCACATTACTTGTAACCTCTCCTGGAAACTGCATGTTGAATATGTCATGAATAACTCTAACCGCATGCTAGTTTATCTGAAAAGAACCTTTGCTCTCGCACCGTCAGCCTTAAAATTAACACTGTATAAATCTCTCGTTTGCTTCAAATTAGAGTATGCTTTTATCTGGGACCCCAGTCAGTCTGACCTAATTAATGTCTGGAAGCGGTCCGAAACCGTTCTGATCATTTTATTCTAGGTAACTATCACCGCACTGCCAATGTAAACTCCATGAAAACCACCTTGCTCCTGCCTAACCTTTCTCCCGACGTTAAGTTGCTCGTTTTGTCTTTTTCGGGAGATCTATTATACTAGCCCGTACTTAAAGCAACGTCTTTTCATCTCACCGTTCTACATTTCACCTCGCATTGATGTTACCTCAAATTTAGAATTTGTAAATGTAATACCAACGTATTTCTACAATCATTCGTCCCTGAAACTTCTTTGGAATGGAATCACCTTCAGACTTTCCGTAATTTATAGTGTTGATACCCAAATGTTTAAAAATGCTATAAACATCCTATACACCAACTCATGTTTAGAAACAGACCGGAGCGCCCTTACCGGACGCCACCAGCGCCGCGCATGCGCGATGGAGTGTGGGCAAGAAGCTCGCCGTCGCCCATAAACAAACCATTGAAATGCGATGTTGTCGGTGTCGATGTGAGTCCCCCTGCCCTGTTTCGCGTTCGAATTGTTGATTCTGCGTCTTCCTGGCAATGTCTGACTACTTGAGCGGCCTCAGCGAAATCACCGAGACTCGTTACCCCGCAAACCTTCGCGTGAATAATGTGACATGCGGCAATTCATTCCGCGTGGACGCCGCAGAATGTACGCTAAAGCCTGATTCGCATGATGAGATTTCGCTCGCAATTTTCAGTGGCGGCGTCGCTCGGGCTGCAAAAGCGTGAACCGTAGTTGAGATGGTCGACGTCGATACTGGACATCGCAAGCAGAATTGGACCAAGTTAATCAGGCATAAGAAGTCGGAGATGGCCACTGGTAACAATGATCAACATCTCCTTGTATCTACAGTTTACATCGAGGCTGCTTACTAACCTTCAAACTTCAGTACCGGGCCAACATCTGATCTACGGGCGAGTGTCGTCTCAAAGAGCAAACGACAAGCAGAAACGTTTGAAAGAGCAGAAAACAGTTCGAACGATCAGGCGGCCGTTTGAACTTGAAGACGCACTGAACGTAGTTCGCACGTGGACCGTACAAAGTGCCGGATTTCCGGCGTTCATGTTAGAACAAAATAAACAAAACAAAACAACCATGTGCAATGTACACCAGCTCGTTTGCGTCCTTACATTTTGTTCATTAATCCTACAAGATGCAAACTTCGCCCCCCATTGGATTATTTCTGTGAATTCAGCGCACTTTCCACGGGTGTTTTCCCACTCATTGTGGATTCTCTGCAAACTCGGACAACGGATGGCTCAAATGGAAGCGGAGGTGTCGTACATTGGAATGTGCCTCCGACACAAGTACGTCGACCCAACACGATTCGGTCATCTGGCATCCATGCAAGTCGGGTGGCATCGAAAGAAGAGGATCCTCAACGACTACCGGGACGGCACAAGAGATAAGCTTCGAACCGTGAGTCTTCTCTGCGACCAGCTTTGGACTGCACTCCGAGGTGGGAACTTTCGCACTTCTTCGATGTTCACACAGTGGCTTGCGCTAAAGAAGATGGACTACGACGTAGCATTTAGGACTTTAAGACTTAGAATATATTCCCGGAGGAGGTCGAATCCGGTTCTGTCTTCCGCATTGTCTGTGCTAAAGAAGGTCGTCAACCCATGTGATGTTCAACTGTCAAAACCGACGGAACGCATTCTTGCTAACGGCCCTAAATTTTGTGTAAATATAAAACCGTCTCGGATGGATATTGTATCTGCGATTCACACTGTGTCAAGCGCCGTCTCTGACCCGGCGGAAAAAACTGCATTGATGGTGTCTTCTCTAAAAAAGGTGCCATATCTGATTGACGATTCGTACAAAAGCGACCGTAGGGATTTCAGCAAGATTGTATCAGTCAAGAAGGAGTTAGATGAGAAAGAAGTAGTACTCTTAGAAACCGATAAGTCGGGTGTGTTTTCAGTGTTACCGATGTTGGAGTTCCGAAGGAAATCGGACGAAGCCATGGCGGGGTTGTTTAGACCTTTTGACGGTTGTTTGAAAAAGTCCAAAAGGGAAATTGTGAGGGTTTGTAAGGACGCCGATCTTGCCGCTTTGACCACCAGAATTAATAATGTTTCTAAAGACACGTTTGCCATTAAATTTTTCCTTAAAGATCATAAGGTGGATCTTCCTCTCAGAGTAGTCATTAACGAGAATGGCACATGGCAGAAAATAGTGTCCTCATTTCTTCAGAAGACTCTCACGATATTGGATACAAGATCCCCGTTGTCGCTGCGGTGCTCAGATGATTTAGTGGCTGACTTGCAACCTTTCCACGGGAAGACGTGCAGGATCTTTTCACTTGACATAAAAGATCTGTACTATTCTTTAGAACCTAAGACTTTATTGGCTAGGGTAAGCAGCTTTTTGGAAGAACATTTGGTCAGTTTCCAGTCGCAGTCGGGGGTATCTGTCCAGGATGTTCTTAGGATTTTAGAAGTGTACCTAGGTTCTACGGTGGTGCAACATAACGGTCAAAGATACATCCAGCAACAAGGTGTGTGTATTGGATCGGCGGTAGCCCCAGCGCTTTCTGATATTTATCTGAGAGACCTAGATCTGCGCCTTCTAGAGTCTTTTAAACATAGGTCACCTAAGGAAATTTTAGTTAGGAGGTACGTAGATGATATTTTGATTTGTTCTACAGATGGTTCCTTAGCGGATTCTTTGGAGAAGGTAGTGTACGAAGCAGCACCCGAATTAAAGTTTTCGCTAGAGAGACCGACTGACGACCGTTTACAATATCTCGATCTTCAACTTAGGACTAGTTCAGGCCTTTGTTGGGAGTACGGAAAGTTCGTTGCAAAACCTCTTCTTCCTTTCAATAGCTGCCATTCGAAACATGTCAAACTGGGGATAATTCGGAATCTTGTCAATTCAGCAGTACAGAAGTCATGCTCACATCTTATTGGTTCTTCTCTTCGTCGTCTGACAGAACGTTTCAAGGTTGCTGGATATCCTGATGAACATATTTTAAGGCAGTTGGTGTATATGATATTTCCCAAGAAGTCAACTCAGAAAAATTCTAGACCTTCAAAGCGAGTAGTCCTTCCCTATTTTCATAAAATTTCTCACAACATCAAGGCGTTAGCCAGCAGGTTTAATGTTGGCACTGCCTTCTCTACAGATTATAGATTGAGCCGTTTGACCCCTTTTGCCTCGACTGAGTCTGGTTGCACGATAAAACATAGAGAAAAGGATGTGGAATGTTCTTCGAGTGTCATTTACAAGATACCCTTTGATTGTGGCCTTTGTTATATTGGACAAACTAAACGGTGTATAAATGAGCGGTTGACGGAACACAAACGTTGTATAAAGAAAAAAGACCCGTACTCTGAAGTGTCGAAACATCTGATCGAATGTAGGAACTGTGTACCGTTGTGGCATTTAACTTCAGTAGAGTTGCGGGAAAAAGATGACCATAAGCGCTTGATAAAAGAGTCATTAACAATATTAGGTCACGGGAATGCAGTTAATAAGCCGTCTTTTGGGTTGGACAACGAACTTCGGCGTTTTCTTAAACTGTGAGATGTTCTGAACTTAAAACTTTATGTTTGTATAGTATTCCGGGTGAGGGAACGACGGATCGTTTTTTGTTGTTTTTGTATGTGTGTCACTGGGCTTGGGGTACCAGTGTTTTGGTGGTCGGGAAGCGAGGGGTCAAAGATAAGAGAAGTGCATGACGCAGAGTCCGTTGTCCTTGTTGTTTAGTCGGAGGATACGTTGGTGGAAAGTGGCATTCTTTGGGGTTCTCACCCTCTCCCCTTTTTTTCTTTTGTATCGAAGTGCCTATATAACCTGGTTTCGGAAAATAAAAATTTCAGCTGTGTTAGAGACTTTTTAGTGTCGTGTCGTTTATCCGCAGTCTCGGGGTTTTTTCAACCATGTGAAATAAATCTGATGACCACAAGTATCCGCGGATTCAACCCAAAGTGCTTCCCGCCCAAGCAATCGTGGTCCGACGGCGTCTGGTTTTCCATTTTCACGGCACATATCCACGTTCTCGGACGAACCGAGAACATGAAAACTGACCTTCAAACCTTTCTCGACTCTTTTGGTACAGCCCCAGTCGCGGCGTTTTAACGAGAAGGTAGATTTTTTTCTGGTTCCTTTCAAAACAACGCAGGAATACACGTCTCACATAGGACTTCCGCCCACAGCCCCGTGCCGGCAGTGCGCCCGACGCGCCACCGCCGCGCCACGACGTAACAGAGTTGAAATCGCCATGATACCTTATGTACTCTGCTTTTTTGTTTCTTTTTGTGTGCTATTTTGTTATTCCCATCCTTCTCTTTAATGCCGATTGGCCTTCAGGGTATTTAAATAAATAAATAAATACGTCGAACGGTTGCGGCGGCGAGCACGGCGGAAGCCAGGGGCTGGAGGCTCAATATCCGAAAGAGACGTGGCGGACTGATTTCTACGTCAACCTCATTTCGCACATGAGATAACAAGATAGCGAAGCTAGCAGTGTGTCAACACTGACTGGCGTTACGTTGGAGTTCACGCAGTCGAAATGACGCCTGCAACAAAGCACAGCTAGAGGCTTTCAACAGGGGACACGTGCGATCAAATAAGCTGCGATTTCAAAACTTCACGTCTGCTTTCTGTCCTTCGGTGTTTACTTTGATCCGCGTATACCAAACCACTCAACGCTGCAAGTAATAAAACCGTGTATACGTACCATTCGAAGCGATTGAAAATGTGTCGGTTTCGCTTGGAGCCCATGATCAAAGAGCGCGACGAATTGTCAACAAAGCCACAGAGCTGGGGCTGCGTCGCTGCGTTGGCTTCGTCGATCCGTCGGTCCAGCGACGAGGGGCGCCCGCTGCTCATGCATGCTCGGCCAGGCTCAGCTACGACCACGGTGGAAGAAACACAATTAAGGCTCGTTCACACACGTCGGTTGCATGCGACTGCGTCGTTGCAACCGGAGCGACCGGAACGACCGCTCTGCGCCCCGCGTACACACACCTCCAACCAGTGCAACAAGCGCAGCGGGTCGTCAGCTGTTTCAGCGGTGCCTCTAAAAAGGGGGCGCACTGCCACTCAATGCCGTAACAGAATATTGACAGACAGTTTTCTATAGCCTAAAGCTTTCTTTTTTTTTTTCATGATAGGCTTGCAGGGTACAGTGGATGAAAAAAAAAAGAAAAGAAAAAGATGCAGTACGCCGTCTTGGACGATCAACACTCTAATACATGACTTTGCCAATAGTACAAATCTCACCACACGCCTCTTCTACGATTATAATAGACCATGTAATCTTAGCAGCGATATAGCAACGTAAAAATATGATTTTGTGACCAGATAGACGGTGCGAGCGTTCAGGATTGCTAACACTAATCACTTTTCTCCGGTGATGAAAACGCGTGAAAATTCGCATCCTTTATACTGGTACGCGCCAGTAATACCTTGAACTTGAGCACACGCATGAAATGCGCCAAATAAGAAATCGGGGCGATGTTCGAGGGCACAAATGCTTAGAAAGCACCACTGTAGTCGAAGTAAACAAAAGCGACGGCACGAGCGTTTCAATTGTCTTGAGAGTGTTGCCACGACATCGCCGCACGAGTAGGTGGATCTTCCCTTCTAGTACGTGCTGGGTTATCATAGCGACACACGACGAAAATTTACAGTCAAGGGTAGCGCTTTTACGCGGAACGATGAGCTTTCACCACGCCATCCACGTCGACGATCATCACCGACGCCATGTTTGCAAGAGCCGGCCGGCCGGCCGGCCCGCGACCGGCATGCAATGCGCGCGATCAGTTCTCCTCGACCTGTGATTGGTCTGTCGTTGCGGCTGTTTCCGACGCAGCGGAAAAGTTGGGCTCGCTCCAACTCCTTGCGTCCTGAACAACACGTGCGAGCGTCCCTCCGTCGCTATGGCAACTGACGGTTGGAGACCCTTGCAACGGTCGTTTCGGTTGTTCCAGTCGTTCCGGTCGCTACGGACGCATGTGTATGAACGGGCCTTGTGGCGATGACTCTGGCCGCTCTTCCCGCGGAGAGCGAGCGGATAGACCGTGTTCGGAGTTAGCCTTGAACCAGGAGTAGTTAGTTCCGTGTCACCACGGAGGGCGCTCCGGTATGAGGTTCCTCCTCGGCGGCCACGGTGTCGGTGGCGTAGCGTGCTCGCCTTTTCCACGGTGTGGTCTTATGGTGGTGGTGTGCTGCCAGTGGCTGGCCTCGTGTTTTGCATTGGTGCTGTGTCGATCACAGGTGCCACCATCGTGCATGAAGGTGGGCCTTAACCCAAAAAAGAAGGAAGAAAACACAGATTTACGGACTCTGGCGACTTGGTGGTGGCGTGGCGGGCGTGAGGTAATACAAGCCGCCGTGAGCGAGAGAAAGCGGGACCACCTCTAGGAGAAACACCCGGAGTGGTCGGTTTGGGAGGGACCCCACACTTGGGCGCCATCTATCCTGGTGCGAGTGAAGCGCTCGGTGCGCCGAACATAATGTGGTCGCGGCGTCGGACAGAGAGTCATTACCTAAATGTGTTTCTTCCACCGCGGGTACGGCGCAGGCTCTCTGCTCAGCTCCTTTCGAAGCGGGAGCTGGCGCGCGCGCGGGATGACGATGGAAGTTTATATAAAAAAAACGAGGCTGTAACGTATCGTTTGATGGCTCAAATGCAAGTATTTTTCACGTCGTTTTTTTTTTACAGTGCGTTTATTTCACAAAACAGGCGACGAAGAGTGGTGGGTGAAATGTGCTCGCATGTTGTCGTGGATTTTGTGTACGACGTAGGATTGACCAAAAAGGTGGGTCAATATCGATAAATGTGCGCGTAAGAAGCAACTACATGCTCGTGACCTGTCAAACCTATTCCCCCTCATTATTTTATCGTACGAATTGGCATTGTCACCTACCGTGTTCGATATGTTCCCAACACCGGTAGCCTCGTATTGTATGTCGTGTTCGGTGTTGTGTCTAACACCGATAACCTGGTACTGTATAACGTGTTCAATGTTATATGCACCATCGGTAACTTCGTATTGATATCGTATTTTATGTTGTGTCCCAACACCGATAGTTGCTTATTGTATTGCAATGTTGTGTTGCAACATCGAATTGTATCTCGGTGCGTTGGGTTTATCGTTTGCCAAAAGACGTTTGTTGCATTAGAACAATTGCAATAAACATTTGGTGTAAAACGATCATTCCAATAAGCACGTCGTCGTTATTGGACTTTTTCCTACTCTGTGACCGCTAGTTTTGCAGTCACAGACTCTGGACTCCTTGACCGCTAGTTTTGCGGTCACAGAGTCCAGCCGGCAAGTTATCGTTCGTCCCGTGTTCTAGTTCTTTTGAGACCCGTCTTTTTTGCGCTACTCTTTTACCATGCATTTCAACGAACAAAGGCCCGTCAATCTACTATCTTCAGCCGACAAAGCCTGCAGTGTTATGCTCAGCTACGGGGACATGAGAGTGTCAATTTACTTAATCGCAGACCTCTGCGATGTATTGGAGTCGTCAGTCTGAAACTCAGAGCTACTTAAGATGGCGGCTATCTAGAGTGTAATACTTTTCCTTTGTCTTTAAAAATATCAGCACACTACCACGGAGCATCAAAACGAAGCAATTTACGTGAGCTAGTCCTTCAATACTTAGCAAAGGAAGCCAAACCTGCGCGAGCAGTTGGGTAAGACGCTTTCATAATATCATATTCGAGCTCACTCCTACTCTTCATTAGACCTCGCTTCAGCGCCCACAGGGGCTACATTACTTTCATAAATAAAAAAAAATACCCCCCGTCCTGGCGTTATGACAGGCATTCGAGCAAGAGGTCCGAGATATGACACCGCGAGTGTCCTTTGCGCACATCGTCTGCTCTCGTCGTCTGCTTCTGCGTGGACTCTGGACTGACTTCAGAGCCGGTCCCAGGTTTTTCAGGACCTTGGTCAGAACTCGTTCAGAACATGGATTAATCAGACGCGCCAGTGCATCGGCCATGCAACTTCTGGTTGAATCTAATGCGCCCATTCCTGCACTGCTTAACTAGCTCAGCAAGTTTAGAAGAATCAAACTTACCTCTTGTCGGATCCCCATTCAAATCCTTGAAAAGCCCGGCTATTTCAAAATGGAGCCATCCTGACTCACTTAGTGGAATTGTCTATATAAATCTAAGTGGAGAGAGGTAAAACAAAAAATTGATAGATGAAGTTCGCTCCAACCTGTGCCAAACGAGGCATAACAGGTTTAAGCCAATTAATAATTTAAAAAAAAAAATTAAGTAACAAGCCAGATCGTTTTTTTTTTAATAAATGCTAATTCAAGGAAGCGAGAAGCGCAACCACCTACCGGAACAAGCCTGCAATTTCTTAATTATCTAGTTTATTTGTTGTATTAAAATTATATTGGAATCATATCGGTAAACGGAATCACCCAGGATTCTAAAGATACCTTAACTACATTATTTTATGCAATATTTATTTTAACTATTGAATGTTCCACTTTCGAGGTGTGACCGCTCAATCTCCTAGATTCAACGACTCACTCTTCTCTTAATTTGAGTAATTAATGCTGTAATCACTCTAAAATTGGAATCCAAAGAGTGTAGATTATTAATTACCTTCATTAAAAGCAGTGCAAAACCAACATGATTAAAAAAGGTTAGATTTATAAAAAAAGAACATCACTTCATCTTTCTACACATCAATTTTTTCTGATGCTATCGCGGGCACAATTACTAGTAAATAATCTTACGGAATAATCCCAAAAACAAAATGAATGAGCGAAACTGGAACTAACTCGGAGGAGACTGACTTGAATCGAACAATACTGGGACCTTTATAATCAATTCTGGACAACGCCCCAGGAATAAACCCGGTAGTGACTTTGGCGCTTCGTCACCACTCCTCAGTAAGAGGAGCAGTTGTCACTCCAATAGAAAGGCACGTTAAAAACCTCTCTCACGAATCATGGTCAGACTTGAACAAAAACATCAATGAATTTGGCGACACTCACACTCTTGGTCATGGCAGTCGTCCAGTTGTAAGGCAAGGTGGACCAGCTGCACTCCAAACAGGACCGGGGGGCACCTGCGACCTTCGCCTCGGAGCATGCTTCTCAGAAGGCAGTGGCCATTGCGTCGCGGGGTCCTGCAGGGACTGCTGCTGCGCCGCAGCCTCCCAGACAAAAGCAATAACATGGGGAAACAGGTCTGGTGTTAGGCAAAACACCAGTGCTGACATCCAACTTTAATCTTGCAGACCTTAACATCCAACAAGTCTCCATTAAAAACATAAGATTCAACGGAGTCTTTGAACAGGCACCGAACAAAGCAGGGCTTGAAAGACTAAAACCTGTCATTGAGACGCAGCAAGGTGGGAAAGGAAATTGTAACACCAAAACTACCAGCTCAATTCAGACCACAGATCAAAATCACGGGAGCTGACCCTTCAGTCAGTCGCGAAACTTTAATTCAGAAGTTGGCAGACCAGAACGATGTAGAACTCACAAAGGAACAGGTGACCATCAGATTCATCTTCCCAAACCACTTCAGTGTAACTTCCACTTTGGCTCTGGAGAGGGATCCACAGGTCTACAAAAAGTTAAAAAAAAAAACAATAGATATGCGAAAAGACGGTGAGTGTGCAGGCGAGCTGGTGATAGCTCATCATGTCATATAACACCTGAGACTGTGGTGAAATAAATTGGAAACTTTTTAGAAGAAGGAAGAGACACAAGGAAGGTAGCTTGCACCACATAGCCTCTTAGACGTCCGTCACGTCCCTTCCTTGTGTCTGTTCCTTCTACTAAAAAGTTTCCAATTTCTTCCACCACAGTCTCAGGTGTTATATGACACAATACATATGCCTTGGTTGGACCAGATGTTCAATCGCAGAATTCTTTTCACGTGGTACGATGCGCAAAATGATGACAGTCTGAGCACACGCGCCGGTACTGCCAAGCTGATGCGTCGGTGTGCCCACGCTCTGAAGCAGAGCATGAGGGTAGGTGCAAGAACGAAATGAAATGCCATCAATGCAGCAAATCGAATGAGGAACAACACATCTAACAACACATTGTTTTACGACACAACACGCCCCATATACAAACAACAAATAATGATAATAATAATAATAATAATCTTTATTGGCTCAGGAGAGCCGTGGCACCGCGGAAAGGCGACAGCCCGTACCATGGACGCCCGCGGTGCCACGTCTAGTGATGATGATTATGAGATGATATGTACAAGGGGAAGTCGACGACGTGTAGATGACAGAGCTGTGCTGACGATGTGAAATAAAGCCCGCGGGTGAGGGAGCGGGCTGATGTTGCGGGCGATGAGGGCCCAGTGCTTCCCAGTGGGCTGCTCGCTGGGCCGGTCCTTCGTCCAGCCGGCAGAAGTGTCCTGGCAAGCTCTCCAGGGTGACGTCCGCAGGCCCCATCGTGCGTTGGGGCTGGGAAAGCCCTGGCGGCCCGGCGGTGACGAAGACGCCATGCATGATGAGTACGACCAGCTCCTCCGAAATGCCGCGCGAGTCCTGGAGGCCCGGTGACGGTCCAGGCGAGCAGGCCAAAGAGCCAAGGCGACCCTCGGCGGGCCGTCCGATGTACATTCTTAATGGCGAAGTCCTGGCGCATGACGGTGCGGTCGCTCGCTTCGGTGAAGGCAGCGGCTCCAGTGTTGTGGCCCAGTCGAGGTAGACGGCTGCCACCCCCCATGCATTCATGTTCAGGGCCAGAACCTTTTGCCGCGGTCACGGTTCAGGGCCGCGGAACAAGGAAAGTTCAGACTTCATACTAAAACCCCCAACCGAAAAAAAAAGAAGAAAGAACCTCGTTGGGCGGATGGCTCAGTGGATGGACGGATTAATACTAATGGCTGTACCGTTTATAACGGGCGGTAGCTTGCACCACATAGCATAGAAACAAAACAAAAAGTATGATTCCTCCCCTCTCCCTTCTAAGCTGATTTACTCCCCCTTTCCATGTTTCTATCACCACACTGTGTGGGGTGTCGTCTAAACAAACTATAAAAAATTGAAAAAAATGAAACATTACTCTTTGCCATCTTCTCCCAGCGAGGTAGTCGGCAATTTTTCTCTGGTGAAATCTAGTCGTCGTTACCCGTATATATTCAATTCAATTCAATTCATTTTATTTACTCCCATAATACAAAATGGGCGAAGGAGGCAGGAGAAAAAGCTGCAGAACTGCAGCTTGACGAAGCCCCTGCCCCCTACAGGCAGATCGGTCAGCGGGATATAATCACATCATGTGAAAAAAAAAAAGAAAGAAAATTTATGCACTACACCGAGAAGTATGTTATGAGGAAGATAATATTTCACGCAATCTATTCTTACTTAAATTTTCAATGCGGACACCTTGATCTTTGAAAAACTTCAATACTGTTGGAAGTGTGTGCTGAATCATCTGAGGCCCGTAATTAGTTCTTGGACGTGGTACTTTCAAGGTTCCGGCGTTGCGCCTATCGTATGCAATATTTTTGTAAGTTAATTTGAAAATTTGCGGTAATGGATGATTAGGAAATTTAAGTGATGCCATATACATAGTTGCTAGCTTATATTTAAAATAATCTTTGATTTTCTTTACCTTATGTTTACAGAAAAGAGGTTCAGTATGTGCGCAATACGACTCATTAGTTACGATGCGAATTGCTTTTTTCGGCAGCAAAAACAATTTTTTAACGTTAGTACTTGTCGTAGTTCCCCAAACTAGATGACAGTATGATATACGCGGATTAAATAATGCATTGTAATTTAAAAGTTTTACACGAGCTAGTAATATATAGCGATGCTTATATAGAATACCCATGATGCTCGAAAGTTTGAGAGTAAGATTTTGAACATAACATATGTTCGTGAAAAATCACACCTAATGTTTTAACAGTAGTTACAAACTTAACCTCCGAGGAATCCATCAATAATTTTGTGGTGGCCTTACACACTGTACCTTTCGGTTTGAAGGGAATTGCATTTGTCTTACTTTAATTAATTTTAGAGAATCGAAAACAGTCCAACAATTAAGTTTTTCAAGGCATATATTTGCATCGGTAATTAAACTATCAATGTCTTTTCCTGAAAAAAATATACCGGTATCATCTGCATAAATGACAAATAAGGCCTTACTTGTGATAGTAACTATATCATTTATAAATAGGTTAAACAGCAATGGCCCCAAGACACTACCTTGAGGCACTCCCGTCCGAACTGCTTTCAGCATTGAAGAATACTCGTTTATTTCAACAGTTTGATGCCGGAAACTTAAGTAGCTTTCTATAAGAGCCAGGGGATGCCCTCGAATTCCATAAGAATATAGTTTTTCTAACAGAACTTTATGACTCAGCCGGTCTAAGGCTTTAGAAAAATCAATAAATATTCCTAAAGTTAGACACTTGTTTTCAAAACTGTTTAAGATATTTTCTTTTTGCTGTAAAAGAGCCAGACCGGACCCACTGGGAGAGAGGGTTGGGACTTTGGGCCGGAGCCACGCAGGAGGGAGTTTCAATTTTCCTCTGTTCCGCCTGTCCCCGGAGCTGTGCTAATTAGATTTAATTCATTCAAATTTTCTTGGATAACTTCCACCAAACTTCTAAACCCCTTTTTGTGGCTTTTTTCCTCCTCCATTCTTTTATCTTCTCCAGAGAACCCCAGCGACCCTGCCAGATCAACACCTCCTAGAACAACAGGCCAGAGCGCTCCGAGTCGTTACGTCACAATGGCGGAGGAAGGAAGTCCATCGCGCAACTACGTGAGAAAACGTTCTAGACATCGACGTGAAAAAAAAAAAAAAAATTCTCGAGTGGCGTGCGGTGTTTGTGAGCGTTTATCTGACATTAATATATGTTTTAAAAGCGCAGTATTGTACAATTTATTATATATATAATATAAGCATAATATACAACGCGCTACCAAGGTTGAAAGTACCATTTTTTTATATTTATGATTATCCCCGTAACCAGGGAACTACGTGCAGTCCCGCAGATCACCACACTTTTCGAATGAACCGGTCCGCACGGACGTTTTCTTCCCTCGTACGGGCTCCGATTCTGGTAAATTTACGTTGTGTGTGAGCTGCTGACTGTGTTAAAAGGAACGCTGAGACTTTCAGAAGAAAAGGGAACCGAAAAAAAAAATCCAGTAATCGTCGCAGGGAGCGCACGCGAGCAAGAGATGGGTCGACGACGTTAAGCCTCCCACACTGCGGCCGCTGCTCTAGTGTGCGTGTGTGTGTGGTTGTTTTGATACTCCTACCGTCGTTTTCTTGTCACCGCAGTCTCGGGTAGTTTTTTGTGTTCGCTTGATACTACGGCATTTACGTGGATTCGCGGAACAAGTCCTGCTACGGTTTGAGTGACGTGTGGAAACTAGTCAACGATGACAGTGGTCGATTATCGATAGGCCTCTCGACAGAGAGACCTAAAGTTCGTGTTCAAATATTTTCGTCACGGATATTGTGGGACGTATGGATACGATTGACAGGTGAGAAACAACTTATCTACGGGCTTTCCTGGTCATGTGGGACGCGAGTAAAGTGCTGCAGTCGGGTTGTTTTTTTTTGTTTTTCGTGATAGAATGGCATCTTGTTCGATCGTTATCCGTGCACGATTGCGTCGACATTTGTAAATCTGTGTGGTAATATTCTAGTTTTCACTGGAATGTGAATAACAAGTTTGTGTGATTATAAAAAGTGCGTTGATTGTGCTTATGTGTTTATTTATACTAATGTTATTTTATTGCCTTTACCGCTTTTATACTAGAATCTTAACTGTATTAAGGTAATAGTATTATTGTATACAAAATGAGATATTTTGTTCTAAGGCAGCTCGAGCCCATAGGGAAAAGTACATTAGTTGACTGTCCACATGGAAAAGTTCATATATTTTCATTAAATGATATGGGACTTAATCAGCTCGCGGTGTTGAGTGATTATACGATCTTCGCAAGCTGATTTGTCGACCCCATAATGTAATTCGATCGAAATTACATTACTTTTGCCATCTGGCCGGGGTATGATGCAAGAATTCAGTGACTGCACGCGATAACATCGCTTACATGATCGTAAGTGACATTTGTCTAGCCGTGTCCGCGTTGACTACGTCTACCTGATTTTTAACTGTGATCTGTTTTGCTGTGTCCAATCACTGCGTGTCTCGCCATTTTGTCGAAGTATTTCTGTGTAAAATATGCATTCCTCCAGCAATAATTGCGTGACTCAATGTTTTCTCTTATACGCCTACCTCGTACCATTTCATACCGATTATTTAGCGGTGTAATATTTTGACCGTGCAATAAAATATTTTCGAGACCCCTTGATATATGTGCAGCTTTCATTTTAGCTAATAAGACACGCGTATGTGACTAAAAGCGCGTTACGACGGTCGATCCACGCGCGTTGCCTTCGCTTCGACGCGCGCCCCCGATGGCCTTCCTTCGCGACGTCACGAGAAGAGCACTCTGGCCTTATCTTCTAGGAGGTGTTGGCCAGATCCGCTAACTCTTTAGGGTGGACAGGGCGAAGCCCCGTGCACTTCAAAATCAGATGTTCTAGCGCCTCACGCTCACTATGGCATACGGTAAATATAACCAGTAAAAACAGTCCTCCCGTTTCAATTTAAAAAAATCTAAATCCGCCTTCAAGCATCTCACACTGATGTCCCGATGAGGTAAAATTAAACAAAGTCAAAGCTAAGGTGTGATAAAAAAAAAAGAAGTAATCACTCTGATACCTGTAAGATAAGCGTTTGGCATTCCAGAAGGAGGCGCCATTTTTCAAGATAAAGTTTTGAGTTCTCTTCTGTACGAAGGTGTGAGGGGGTGACACAAACGAGTGCGAACGTTGAATGGAGCAACGAATTTACTGTTACCCAGACTGACCTCACGAAACATTTTTTTTTTTGCACACAACAGCCTATCTTTCGCACCGGACTTCGTCCAAAGCAGCTTTTCTACTCCGCTTTGTAATGCGCCATTTCTTTCAACATGTTTGCTACCAAGCAATCGAGCTCGAACAAAACCACCGACAGTAAAATTCTCTAAAAAAGAAAAATGTACATCGAGATTATGAGTAGATTTTAGTCCGGTGCCTAACATCCAACAGTAAACAGTGCAAAAAAAATTCTTTGAAACAGGCAAAATATTTGCACTTTAGAAACTCTAATGCAATCTGAAAAGTAAAAGTTTTAGTTTTTGAAATAATTTTCTTCTACTTTTCTCTTCAATTAATGGAGTAATTAATAGTATGCTTTTTAATCAAAACAAAATGTAATTGAAATTAATCACTTTTGAGCAGCATGTACAGTCAGAGGCAATTTGACCTGCGAACCGTTAACGCTGGCGGAGCAGGGAAAATGCCGCATAGGGCGCAGCGGTCGCCGCGGCGTTCTGGGAACGAGACTCGGCGGACTGGTCCACACTGTAGAAGCGGGGGGGGGGGGGGGGGGGTGATTAAGACGGAAGGGAGACATGACGAAGGGCCGGCCATGCGGCGCGGCATTTCGAAGCGGTTAGCAAAATACACCGACTTATATTTTTTAAGTATTTTTATTGTTCCCTTGGCAAGGCTATCTCGGTTTGCTTCCGTTCTGGCGCACATATCTTAGCATGAGCTTGTAAAGCCGTTGGCCATTACTATCAGTTCTTTCGCACGTAATGATTCCAACTTGATCTCAGTTTACGGTTCGCGGTTCAGTCTAACAAATATATAACTAAAAGTAAATGTATAAAATTTCCATGCTACCATATATTGAGTGCACGCCTATAAATGAACTATTAGTCATTCTTAACTTACTTTCCATGATCAAAATGAAACAGCGGAGCGTTTGACCCATTGACAAACTAGAGTCAAAATTTACAAAGAGAAGGCGAAAGATAAAACGCAGGAAAATTATTGTGCAAGAAAGAGCTTATCTGATATGATAGAAGGCCATTCTAGCGCGAGGGGCATTTGTTTTGACTCGACCTCCCCCGGCAGCGAAACGTGGACTGCTCCCGTAACCTCTTCCCCAGCGCGAAAAAGCGAACACAGCGCTGCATACGGCAATTTTTCCCCGTGGCCGCTCCTTCCGTTGTCGCAGGTCAAATTGCCTCTGACTGTACATGACTACTTACGAGCATCTTTCACCGGCTTCCATGTCCGTTATGCCCGTCCCTGATGCATACCAGTATCATTGACCGGAACCGCTCTGAGGATACCCACCTCGAGCCACTAAAAGAGCTACGTTTCTCAGTAAGGTCACTCCAGCTCTTTTCTTGCTGCAAAATCATTGCTGCCAGTTATATGAAGCTTCGTCTGAAATCACTGGGCAGGCGTTTCCGCCTCCTCTGGAA
Organism: Ixodes persulcatus; assembly: GCA_013358835.2. NCBI lineage: Eukaryota > Metazoa > Arthropoda > Arachnida > Ixodida > Ixodidae > Ixodes > Ixodes persulcatus. The sequence goes on along the minus strand of JABSTQ010009397.1, from coordinate 142,748 downwards.
ATCTCAGAAGAGTTTGCCACGGAGCAAAGCGATCTCACCTTAGCTTCATGTGGTCCGAATTTGGTCACTGTGAAAACGAGATCAAATGTGTCTCTCGCGGAGCGAGCGAAAATAGCGCCTTTAGACGGTTCGTCTGTCACTGTTACCGCGAACGAATGACGCGGTTCGTCTGCTACGAAGCTTAATTTGAGGACAGAAATAAAACAATAAAGCACCGTACGTCGTCTTTTAACAGGCTGGAAATAAACATGGTTGTCTGCTACGAAACCGGCGCTACAGCGAAATGAGATCAGACGACGGCTGAAATTTTTATTGTCTGCTATCTTATGGTGGAAGCCATTGACAACCCGCGCTAATTGTCGAGTCTTAAGTTTTTCTGCTGCTTTACATACACTGACACACACTGGTGAACGAAGAAGTATTAAGGACAAGCACATCAAAGGCAGCGAGGCCTCTCTTGTAATTTCGGAGTTGATGAAACGCTGTCACCAAAATATCGCCCTAATGTGTACTCGCGAACGAGTCAAGAATATCTCATTGGTTGATTACGCGTACGCTGTCACGCCACGTCCAATCAGCGGCAGAGACGCTCTCGCGTTACCCTTGACCAAAATCGTACCCCGGGCACAGTACCTAAAACTCACAAAATCCCCTTTTTAAATCATAACGATCACCCATTGCGCTTGCTGTACAATAAACATCAAAATGGGCAGTGCCCTAAAAAAAAAATTGAGGAAAAGAGAGTGCCCATACCCTAAGCGTAGCTTAGTGGCTCCACCCCCAACAATTATCCATGGTCAACTCCAGACTCCAACTTCATTTCAGTGTTCCTTGAAGATAACCGGCGTCCGAGCGAAACCTCAAAGGGTTTCTTTCCGGGCCACTTAACTCGGCCGAAAGTTGGTCCCCCCTTAAACTTCCCCGCAATCCGTCGAGCGGCTTCGGCACAGATTATACGCGGTTGACCGCTAAGCGGACAACTCGCTGGGAGCAACGCGCCCAACCGACCAATCTACCGCCTTCCTCTCATCACCTGAGCCCCGCTCTCTGTGCGCGGATGGGTGGTCGGGTTAAGTAAGGCTAGACGTACGACTCGTTCAAAGAATAACGCAGCTTCCCGCCGCACTCTAAGCATCGGATGAACGGGGTACAGTGTGCACACCTCAGGTGTGATTGCGGCGGCATTTGTACGCGGGACGACATTTCGACGAGGACGGATCGCGGTTTGAGGTGGGCTCTTCTCTCTATATGCCGCATTAGTTATGGCGAACCCGAGATTAGAAAGTAGGCTCGCGATTCCCGTCTATTTCATTGGCTGAATACTCAAAGAAAGTCCTCATTTACTTCATTTTCAAACTGAGATGGTACTGAACTCTCAATTATTTTCTGGAATTTTACTGGCTGATAAAATAGTCTTTATTTCTTACCTTTTTATGTTATGTTATCATACTTCATGTACTGCGCCGTATTTTGCGTTCAAACTGCAATCGTTGTTTTAGTTTTTTTATTTATTTATACGCGTACGAGGAGTGGAAACCAGATTAGCACTCATTAGACGACGCTTAATAGGGCGTCGCTACTCCAATCCCCGACTAGTCACGGGGGTGCAACCACTTGTGTAAAATATACGCCGTTATCATTCATTTATCTATCCATCCATTCAGTGCCAACAGAAGAGTGAAGGGACTATCAGAGACATTCGTGGAGCTCAGTGGGCGAGCAGCAAAAAGATGGCGCTGGGGAGGGAGAACGAGATTTCAGCTGAGTCTCCCGAATTTGTCGCGGGGGGAAAGAACCTCCTCGCAGAGATGGAGAGATTGGGAAGCTGGGAGAAGGGGGAGACGCTGTTGTGCGGTGGAGACCCCTTCCAGACTTGGCGGCGACTTCGGGAGACGCTGACCATTCGTTTTGGCTGACCTGCCACGCTTGCTGGCATCTTCCCCTTTTCCTTTTTGTGCCTTATTTCTTTGCGTGGACGGGGTAGATGCTCCGTCTTTTGAACAAGCGTCGCCGGTTTTTCCGACCGCTCGTCTCTCCCCACCTCTGCCTCTCTCCTCATCCTCACTCTCTCCTTCTCGCGTATCTCGGTTAGCTCTGGGCGACAGCCAAGGATGGAGGCGTCTTCGAGCAGCCGCTTCAATCCCCCTTCTCCCGCCTTCCTTTACGTCCCTGGGCAATTTGTTCTGGCCGTTTTTCTATTTCTTTCTTCCTCTTCCCCTATTCTCATCAGGCCTACTGACCGTTCTGCCGCAAGACTCTCGGGTTATCGTTAGTTCTCGTTTGTTCCCGTTTATCCCTGTCGCTCCTCCTTTTCCCTATACTTCTAGAACATTTCGGTTTCTTTGTTTTGTTCCGTGATAACCCTTCCTAAGTTTGCCCCCTTCATCGAGCCTCTTGCTTCCTTTTTTGGTCCTACGCCGGCCTCGTTCTTTTTTTTTTGTACTGTTGTTATATTTGTTTCCTTCCCAATACAGGTTCACGCAATGAACTATTCCATTTATTTCTGCTCCTTTCTTCTTACTATATCAGTGGACTCTTCTATACATTCACGCACATTTCCATAGATTCCCTAGAATCATATGTAAACTTGTTTCTATGCCGGGTTTTGTGAGTTCGTGGTTTAGTTCAGATTTTCGTTTTGGTTCGCGTATAACGAGCCAGTTAACTGGGTTAACCACGAAATGATCGGGATGTTAAATAAAGGGTTGTGAATTCAAACATTGCCTCCTTGATGTTTCTTGACCGGTGCGAAAGAACAAAGGTTCTGGTATTGTTGCACGCGATACACGCATTATTTTCAATCAACTGCAAATTTTAAGACAGGGCACACAGCTCCTTTGTCTATAACACGCGAAATAAATCAGTAAAATGCAGTGTTGCCGCATTCTGTAACGTTGGGAACAACCAAGAAAACGTGACGGGCCGCCTGATAGCTAGTGTACTTTGAGAAGGTTTTTTGTGTTTTTTTTTTCATTCTACAGCAATTAAAGGGGAGGTTAAAGGACATTCAAATGGAATGTTGCTTTTTTATTTTACATGAGCTAACTGGCACTAGTGGGGCTCAAGGATACTAGCACGCAACGCCACTGGCCAAGGAACTCCTTTGTTGCCGTGTAATTTCAAGGACAAAAGCGAGCGTTTTCATTCAATTCTCCTTCGCAAAACTTGATGACGCAGCTGGGCGGTCGTAGTATTGACCAGTGACGAGATTTGAATGTGGCTCATAGATTGGACCTGAGCATCTAGAGATCACTCAATTTGGGCTCGTGATAATCAATAGCTCCACAAGTATTCGGGTAGTGGCCCGTGTCCTATCGCTGCAATGGAGACAATAGCCGAACCACAACAATGTCCGGAACTCAACGCTTGTCCTCTGCTTTGCCAACTCCCGCGCGTGGCTACGATCAACATTGGCGGCATATAATCGGCTTCAGATCACGTGGCTGTTTTTTCTGGCTGCGAGTTGAGGGGGTAAACGCTGCTCATTTTTCCTTAATTTTGTTTCCGGGACGTCGATTCCGTGTGGTGAAAAACGAACGTGTGTTTCACAGGTCATTAACGTGAGGGATCCGTTCTAAGCGATATTCGCGCAAAGAACAAAAATCGTTCCATCACTTCTTTTAAAGTTCACAAATAAAACAGCAGGCAAGTGCATGACATTTGTGCTAGGAAAATACGTGTCAAACTGCGACGCTGCCTGCAAGAAAGATTATATATATTTTTTACCGCCACTTTCAATCGCTTTCTAGTCCGGACATGGAACCTCCAAAGTTCTAAGTTTAAGACTTGAAAATAATTAGAAGTATTTTGACAGGCGACGTCAAAATGCTTTTGAAAATATTTTCGCGTCTTCAGGAAGAGGCGTAACGCCTCTTCCTAAAGACGCGAAAATAATATCGAAAATTATTTTGAAAGTGTACGTCGAAATACTCCCTACCCCCGCAAAACGGAGGACAATGAGCTTCCCTATGTTTATTGCGCCGGAGGGCAGTGTCGCCCAGCGGCGCCGACCGGTGAGGTCGTTGCCACTAGAGGGGTTGGGCCTCTACATACATTGGACCAAACGTACGTTTCGAAAATCTACCTAATTCAAGACGATTTTCTCAGAAACATACAATTTCTTATCTGCCTCATATTTTGCCAGTAGCAAGTTAGGAGAGTGGTTTATTAGAAAATATAGATATAATTTAGAGTGTTTTGTATATTTGACCAAAATTAAAGCTGAATTTGGTCCTTGGGAGAAATTAATTTAGAGCGTAGGATCAATAGACCGCTTACAAAAGTCTGCGCCGTCGCGTCCGCCATCGCTGGATCGCCGTACTCTTGGATACGATGGTTGAGTCAACGTTCGCCGAGAACTCGGGCCCAATCACACGCTACGTGTGATTGGGTCCGATGTTGCTTGATGGACTTCTGAAAAGGCTCGATTAAATCAAAAGCGCTATGTTTGGCTTCACCGGTCATTTCAAGGTCATTAACGCACCTTAAAAAAGGTTACGCTTAAAAAATTGGCGAATCTTTTTTTTCAAGAAATCGAACAAAAAGATGAAACGTGTTTCTTGCCACCTGTCGGGAATCGCATGTTGGACCACTTACTCTTTTAATACCCCTCAAGATACTGCAAAAGTACTCTTCTGTGACAGTCTCAAAAAAGATTAATTGCGCTTAATTGCTGTTTCTTACTTAATTTTTAAACAAAATGTCCAACGTCACCCTTCAATAATTTCTGAAAAAATATTGCGATTTCTTAAGTGTGATCTTTTTAACATACTGGCATAACCGGTAATGCTGAACTTAGAGGGGAACAATTTATTTATTTATTTAATTTTACATACTGCAGCCCCGTCGGGGCTATTGCAGGAGTGGGGAAAAAATCACAGTTCACAGAATTAAGTATTGAATAAGACAGAAAAAACAAAACATAGTAAAATAGAATCAACCGCTGTCAACCGCACACAGAAATTCGTCTGGAGGTAATGAGCGGATGTTACCGGGTAGCAGATTCCAATGTTCAATTGATCTAGGGAAAAAACTGTATTTAAACATGTCAGTGCTTGCATAAAATGGTGAAATGTTTAGGTCATGGTGGCTCCTTGTTGATGACTCTATGTGAAACCTTATGTATGCGTCTAATGAGGTGAGACGTGGTGAGTTAACCAGACCGTAAAGGAATTTAAGGCCCTCAGTGTGATGTCTATTGGAAAGAGGACTTAAGCTTAGAGCAGAAAGGTTAGAGGATGGGGAATAATCTCTGTCGTAGTGACGGAAAATAAAACGTACTGCTTTCTTTTGGACTGATTCGATTTTGTTAATATCACATTGTTTCCAGGGATTTCATATTGTTGAACCCTACTCAAGGATAGGGCGTATTAGTGTTTTATATGTTAGAAGTTTGGTTTCTTGGGGGGCAACACGAAGGGTACGTTGAAGATAGCCGAGTTTTTTAAGTGCTTTGTTACAGGTGGAATCAATGTGTATTGACCAAGACATGTCTTGCGAGAAAAGAAGACCGAGATACTTGCATTCAGGAACTCTTTCCAATGAGTCGCCATTGAATGAATATGTAAACATGGAAGGAAGCATACGCTTAGAAAAGGACATTAAGACGGTTTTGCGAAAGCTTATGGTCATTTGCCAGGTCTTACGCGAGGTGCAGAAGCTTGCAAATGAACTGTTAAGGAAGTTATGGTCTTCAGGGGAATTAATCGTGTGGTACAGGACACAGTCGTCAGCGTAAAGACGTATTTTAGTGGCGATGTTACGTGGTAAATCGTTGATGTAATGCAAGAAAAGAAGCGGACCGAGAACAGAGCATTGTGGGACACCTGATGACACATCGACAATAAACGAATTGGAGGAGTTGAAACATACATGCTGAGAGCGATTGGAAAGAAAACTTGATATCCAGTTAACGAGGGAAGGGTTGTTCAGTACCACATTAAGTTTGTACAAAAGTTTAGAGTGGGGAACGGAATCGAAGGCTTTAGACAGGTCTATGAATATCGCATCCACTTGGTTGCCGATGTCGAGAGACTGAGTGATGTCGTGAGTAAACTCAGTAATTTGTGAAATTGTGCTGTAACCACGTCGAAAACCGTGTTGAAGATCACATAAAATGTTAGTTTCAAGGAACACCATGATATGTTTGTAGATTACGTGTTCTAATAAGTTGCATAAATGAGATGCTAAGGAAATTGGCATGTAATTCGTTAACGAATGTTTGTCGCCGGATTTATACAATGGAAGGACTCTTGCAAGTTTCCAAGACGAGGGAACTGCTGCGGTTGACAGGGATTTTTGAAAAATAATAGCGAGATACCGACTAGTCCAAAGAGAATACCGAACTAGAAATGAATTATGAATGTTGTCAGGGCCAAGGCTTTTTTTTAGTATCTAAATTTAACACCATGTTTAGCACGCCCTCATCACACACAGTTACATCACCAAGTGTAGACTGTGAGTCATTATTGAAAGGAGGAATTTCGAAATTGTCTATTGTAAACACCGATTGGAAGTATGTATTAAACGCAGTGGTGATTGTTAGTGGGTCGCTACTGGCTACGTCATGAATTGTAAAAGAGTCTGAAGTAGAACTGCCGGGTAAAATCGATTGCCAAAATTTGCGTGGGTTGCTTTTCAATAAATGTTGCAATGTAACTCGAAAATAAAAATCCTTCGCTGAGTTAGTTTTAAGTCGAAGTTCCTCCTTTGCTTCGTTAAACTGGGTAATCTTCTCTGGGTCACCGGAATGTCTTACACGCCGGAGTCTATTGACACGACGTGATAAATGCAATATTTCTCGTGATAACCAAGGAACAGAAAAATTTTTTCTTAGTTTTGGTAGGCACGAAATGCTGGATACAGAATTCCACAATATGTTCAAAAAAACTAACCAGAGAATCCGCATCACTGGAGAAACTCAGCTGCTTGAAGCTATCAAAGGAATCACTTAGTATGTCAGTAATTGACACATCGTCGGCACGGTTAAAGTCGTGAAATGAGGAATAAACAATACGCGTTTTCGGAACAGAACAAGCGATTGAAACCAAAACAGCCTTGTGATCCGATATGCCATCAACGATCTCACAATTAATACCGTTTTCAAGAAGAGGTGAACTAATGAAAACCAAGTCTAAGACTGACGTCTGTCTAGTACACTGCTGGACCACTTGTTTTAGACCACATAACAACGAAAAGTTTAGCAACTCTCTACATATTGAAGCATCGCGACCGGTAATTGATAAAGAAGACCACTGGAGTCCAGGAAGATTGAAATCGCCAATGCAGATTAGGTTTGAGGAATACAAATTGTGCATGTGATAAAGTCACATAGGATGTATGTCTGTTCGATAGGGGAATCAGGCGGACGGTAAACAACGCCCACTACTATGGACATGCTGTCAAAGTAAAGCTTGCACCATACTGATTCAATTTCGGAAGGGCCTTGAATCACAGAGAACTTTATGTCCGACCGTAAGAAAATAGCAACCCCACCGCCTCTACCGCGACTTCTATCGCCTCTAATCACACAATAACCCGGTGGTGTTACTTCGGTATCGTATATGCCTTCATGTAGCCATGTTTCCGTGACGCCACCAACGTGAACGGAGTGGGACGAAATTAATGTAAGAAAGTTGGGAAATTTGTTTATTAAGCTTCTAGCGCTAACATTCCTAACATATCTTGGCAACCACGCCGGAGTCAACAAGGACCGGTAGAAGAGGCTGCAACGGTAGCCTCAGGAGTGCGTTTAGTACACTTCACTAATGCTTTGGTGGCGTCATCCCAATTATATCTAATGTTATCAATGAATACTTGGTCAAAACGAAACTGGAAACTAGAGCCATTGTTCCAAAAAGAAGCGGCCGCGTCCCACATTTGTGTCCGAATTGAACGCACGTGAGGGGAGAAATCTTCCGATGCACGAAACTCCGAGCCTTTAAGCATAACACAGTTCTTCAGGACACGAAGTCTTTCACGGAACTCTAACAATTTCATAATGACGGGGCGTGAACGACCGTCCTTACTTCTACCAAGTCTATGGCACCTTTCAATTTGCGGGCAATGCATTGCCAGTTTCTCCGAGAAAAACTTTGAGACATTTGACATCAGCACTTCATTATTTTCGCTAACTTGCTCTGGGAGTCCGTGCAAGATAAGATTGTTTCTGCGGGAGCGGTTTTCTAAGTCGTCATTTCTTGAAACGAGCCTATCTACCACATCAGTGAGTGATTTAAACTCAGTGAGCAAATTAGCACCTGGGGCACCAGAGTCACCAGACGTACTAGGCAAAAACTCAAGAGCAGCCACACGTGACTCGAGGGCATCAAATCGGGAGTTCACTGATAGGTGAAATAACTTGATCTCAGCAATATGCTGAGCCAGTTTTCTCTGACCTTCGGGCAATTGGGCAAACATGTTTGCAACAGTGGGCTGGTCGCCGACATCTGCATAGTCGCCATCACTACCACTACCATCTGCAGCCGTTGAGTGCTCGGTGGTCGAGTTGCGTCTAGCTCGGGTGTTGGGCCCCGGGTTAGCTTGGCTAGTCTTGTTCGTTTTCGGTCCTGGGTTGGACTCGACATCCCCGCTCAAGATAAGGCTACTCAAGCAATGTACTAATTCAGAGCAAACGTCAACAAAACAAAGAAGGTGGCCGTAACCATGTGGGCAAGGAAACAGCAGCAAGAGGCGGTTATCAGAACGGACACAATAAGGGTTTTCAAGATAACATACCTGCGTGAAAAACAGACAGCGATTGAGCATCGTTCCAGCGCTGCTGTCACCTCGCCCACTGAAGGCAAACCCAGTCGAAGGACATTTTATATCCTTGTTCACTGACGTCACGGTGCTTGCTCTGTCGAAGATTGGTCGATCCAGGGTGATGTCACCAAAGATAATGACTTGCGGAACGCCGGGAAGCATGAAGTCGGACGAGCCACCATGATTATCATCCACTTTGAAGATAGTGCAGTCCGTGCGCATGCAAGCCGGGTCGATCACGGGCTGACTGGGAGCCGACGGGGCAGGGATGACCGACGTGACATGGAAGTGACGGCCCGAAGCGTTGTCGCGCAGGGAATCGGCAAGGCAGGCGAGGAACTGCGTGAAAAACAGACAGCGATTCAGCATCGTTCCAGCGCTGCTGTCACCTTGCCCACTGAAGGCAAACCCAGTCGGACGACATTTTATATCCTTGTTGACTGACGTCACGGTGCTTGCTCTGTCGAAGATTGGTCGATCCAGGGTGATGTCACCAAAGAGAATGACTTGCGGAACGCCGGGAAGCATGAAGCCGGACGAGCCACCATGACTATCAGCCACTTTGAAGATAGTGCAGTCCGTGCGCATGCAAGCCGGGTTGATCACGTGCTGACTGGGAGCCGACGGGGCAGGGATGACCGACGTGACATGGAAATGACGGCCCGAAGCGTTGTCGCGCACGGAATCGGCAAGGCAGGTGAGGAACTGCGTGAAAAACAGACAGCGATGGAGCATCGTTCCAGCGCTGCATTCACCTTGCCCAATGCATGTTTATATACTGGAAAGCAAAGAGGTCAACCTGTTTGTGAGGGCTGGTGTGCTACTTTGCGTGGAAAGGAAGAAAGTAGAGAGTCAGCGGACAGAATAGATAAGTAAGGAAAGAGTGAGATCACAAATACACACGTATTTCCCTCCCCCACACACATCACACACACATAAACAAACACATATATACGAACTCAAAGATCGGCGAAAAATAAATAGTTAGTTCTTTTTATTAAATGCGATGTCAATATCATGTTTAAACCCTAATATGTTATATACTTTTCATTGAAGGAATGTTTCGAAAATCCAACAAATCTGGAACTGATTTTCGCAGAAAGCCTGCTTTTTATTTGCTTCGAGACTTAAGGGCAGCGAAGTATAAGTGGAGTTTATCGACCAGTAACAACAAAAAATATTGTATTTTGTTGTACGGCCGCAACTGAAGCTCGAATCTTGCGAACGGTTCTTGTGACTAGGCCCTCGGATAGGTGCTATTCTGACCAGCATTGTGGCCTAATATAGTTCATTACCTAATATTTATACTCTAATTAACGAGTGACTTCAAAAATAAATGGCGCGTAATGCGGTGCGAAAATTCTTTTACTTCGTTACAAAGCTTGCTGTTTTTAACGCGCATCTGGCAAGGTTCAAGCTTCGATTGTGGTCATATAAAGAAAAAGCTATGAAGCATATGTTTTTTTATAAATTACTATCATACATTGAAACGAATAAAAACTGAAACAAATATATATTGATAATGTGGATGCTTGGGCTAGTTGGTAATTCATGCTTGGATGGAACACCGCGGATGAACAGTCACACTCACAGGCACATAAGAGACTCGCAGCGCTGACTAACAACTCTGTCCCTATATTTCTTCTTCCTCAAGTCTTCAACTTCTTCTCCTTCGCCATTAATGAGAACATTTTAAATTTTTACACACCAGAAACCAAATGGCCAATAAACATTAATAAATAACTAATAATTAAATAATTAAATGACAACTAAAGAAATAATTTTATAAAATTAAATTAAAAAATAAAACAAATTAAATTAAAATTAAAATTAAAAGAAAAATTCCCTATCACTATTGGTGCTTTCATGTTATCTCGAGATAATCCAATTCTTTTTTTTTTTATAAAGCTAAGAATGGGACACTGACACATTATTTGTCCAACCTGGTTATTTTTTCAGCTTCGACGATCTCTCGTGTCAGCTGATTACCACTTCTGGCAATAACAGTGCGGTTACTCAGGTCCGCAGAACACCCGCAATCCCGGCAATGGATGCCTAGATTCCCTGATATTACTAGGTTTATGTTATAGTAATGTTCACGTAACCTCCCGGTTTGCCCAATGTACTGTCAACCGTATGAGAGGGGAATTGCATAAACCACCCCTTCAGAGCATAGAACAAAACGGGTGTGATGCTTTTTTGTAGAACCGAAGGTTCCATCAGAGGATGAATTGACTTTTCTACTAAAACTAGAGAGCTTGTATGGAGCAGAAAATACTACGTTGACGTTTACGCGGTTGCCTATCTTATTAAGACCGTGAGAAATATGGTGAACATAAGGCCCAACCGCTGGCCTTTGGTTTCGGTCCCTCATATTACATTGGATTAAATAGGGATTTTTGATTTTCTGAAGGAGTTTTTCTGCGACAGATACTAATACGTGAATAGTGTACCCCCTGATAGTAGCCTAGCTATCTGCGTGTCAAAGCTGGTTTTTACAGTATACGGGCATGACTTTTTGATGACATTCGTAAGGCATAGGTTAACTACACCCCTCTTAACTAATTTGGAGTGGGCCGATTGATAATGTAGGAGTGGCTTTTTTCCCCTCGGATCGTATGACCAACAAGTATGATGAGAAGTAAAAAAACATCCTGAGGTTTAAGAACCTTATGAACTCTTCAACCGGAAGTTCATGGGTCATGTCCAAAGGATCCAGACAAATCTTAAATATCGAGAGGACATTGGCCACAGTACTTGATATGTCGTTACCATCAGGGGCCAAGAAAATAAAAAAAAATTAAATAATAAAAAAAAAAATCATCTCATAGCGGGAGACAAGTCGCTCGTTTAGGTAGACTAAGTTCTAAGTTGTATAACCATACACACACAACAATTTCTGTTCTTAGAAGACGCAAGACAAACAAGGCGCTACCGTGTCCCTGCGCCGTTTATTACCAGCTTCTTCAACTGACGTTTTAATGAAAAGAAAAAAAGGACGAAGATAAATTTAATAAAGAATAATAAAAAAAGAAAATTTATAAAGAGGGTGCAGATACAAACTGAGTTAATAAAAAGGTTAATAGAAAAAATAAAAAATAAAAGAGTACATTTTTTGTATTTAAAAAAAATGTCTCGAAGGAAAAGGGTTTACGAATAAAAAAGGAGGTATAGTAGTTCCTTGGGTGGCAACTTCATTGGTGGCTGTCCTGTCTTGTCCTCCCTTCTCCTTTTTCTTTCGTTGTAATATATTTATGATCCCCCAGTACTTATTCCCGATCGAGGGTTAGCATTCCTGCCGCAGCTGACCTAGAGATACTTCGTCCAGGCCACACCGAACATATGTCGGACCACGGCATACCATCCTCAGACCTAACGGACTGACGGAGCGGCTCAGAAAGACCATCGACGACATGATCGCTATGTCCGTCGACGCTGAGCACGACACATGGGACGAAGTGTTGCCGTACGTCAAGTTTGCCTACAAAACGGCAGTTCAAGCGACCACCTGAATGACACCGTTCAATCTGGTGCATGGTAAAAAGGTGACAACGATGTTCGACGCAATGCTACCCCACAACCCAGCAGACGACGGAACCGACGACGCCAAGTTAATAACCCAACGAGCAGAGGGGGTTCGCCAGCTCGCCAGACTCTGACTTCAAGACCAACGACATTTTGACGCTCGCCGGTAGAACCTTCGTCACCGCGACTTCCACTTCCAACCCGGAGACGGGGTATGGGTGTGGATACCGATACGACGCCGTGGTATCAGTGAGAAACTCCTGAAACTATACTTCAGACACTACAAGGTATTAAACCTTGCGGTTGAGAGTTGGCCTTTACTGAATTAAGAGGTTTCAGAGCGGGAACGAAAACGAGGACAATAAAGACATTAAGACGTCAGAATTTACTGTCCTGGCTTTGTTCGCGCTTTTAAACCTTTTAATTCCTACAAAGCACTCCGTCAGCTTGAAGATCTAAGTTGCGGGCACATTCCGAAGGAACAAGGGCATCATCACGCCACCCTCACGACCTGAAGTCGTCCTCATCGTGCGTTTCAAGCCGTACTACGCTCGATAGGACTGTGAACTGTGCATCCGGACTGCGCTCGAAAGGACTGTTTTACAAGCCGCCATTGTTTGCCATTATCTTTGTTTATTTGCTGTTTTGCATCCTGGCATATTGAATCGAGACAATGCCTTTTTAAGGGGGAGGGGGGAGGAAGGAGTAATGCCACGCGCGACGACGAGCGAGCGAGTGTGTGGTTTAATGGGTGTCGTGTTTGACTTTCATGCAGAGTGTCCAGGTTCACTTTCTGGCAGTGGACGTACGCCTCCTTTTGTTCTTTGAATTAAGCGTTCTCCTAAGTTCGAGAACCTTGTCTAGTAATCGAGTCATGAATGTTCTACGCGCTGAACATTATACGCTGAATGTCTCAGAAAACCAGGCGGGTACAAAAGGTGGTTCGTGTGGCGGTCAGAAGTCAATCTCGCTTCAGCGTACGACCATCTGCGGCTAAGCCAACTTGGACGCTTGCCACCCAACCACTATTTCACATTTAATACGTCACCATTAGTACCCACATGAGAGGAAAACGATGACGGCGTCCGTCCGTGGATAAAACAGTGAAATGGGAAGCGCGCCGCATAGGGAAGAGGAGAGTATAGGGAAGGGCAAAGGCGAGAGGGAGGCGACGTCAAGGGGCGGAAGCCAATGCGCACTCGGATGCTGGAGCGAATCTGAACTTGTAGGTGTGCATAAAGCGTATGCCTTGGTTTGAGTACAAAATGGAGTGTGAACCAAGCACTAGCGCTGGTCGAAGTAGGCGGCAAAAACATAAAGGAAAATCCATTGGTGAATATTTTGGGAATGCGTTAGCATGACCCTAGAGAAACGCCACACACGTTGCCCTTTGGGAAACGCTAACACTGATCCCGCAACGAAGCCAAGAAGAGGCAGCACAAAATGGAGGAAGCAGAAGAAAAATCCAAACAAAAAATGTGAGGGGGTCAGCCTTAGCGCTTCCAAAAAGGAGACCTGTATGGCGTTTTCGGAGGGTCATGCTAACGCATTCCTTAAGGATCCATCAGCGGACCTTCCTTTAATTTTTGTTTTCTCGGCACAAGTTCGCCACATTAAACGTCAAGTTTTTTTTTTCTTTCTCATTAGCTTATTTATTGAGTCATTTCTCCCAATCCATGACATTACCATATCACGTCCGTTTACACACACGGCACGTGCGGTGCCATTCATGTCAGATTCTGTGCTCTTCGATCTTTGTCAGCATCGTCAAGCTATAACCGGTGAGAAGTTAAAAGTTCAGGGGAAGCTCCTCCCACCCATTTCCACTTTATCAGATTGAATGCTACGAGGAGCTTTCCCTAAACTCGTAGCCTATCACTGATTATAGTGTAATGTTTTTTCATCTCCTCAGTTAAGCTACATCACTGAACTAGGCTCTCACATTCTGATTTGAGAAACCGCCCTCTGTCTTATAAAAAGGTGCACCGTAAAACATCGCATTTGCGCCCACTCACGAGAAAGAGGAAGGAAAAAATGTTTTTCCAAAATCTCTGCTGCCGCTACGCTGATTCTCGAAGAAATGAATGAGCTTTTAGCGCAACGGTTATATTTAACAAAGAATTATGAATGCAGCCTCTCAGCACTTTTCGTGCGGTGAACATTGCCGAAACCCCTGTTCTTCCTGGTGCAAGCAAATCAGTTTACTTAACGCGTTCATGAAAGACGTGGCGCGATGCGCTTAACACGAGACAGCCATTTCATTGTGCTTATTTATTCACTGCGAACGTGCCTTAAACCGGCGGCATATAGTCGGCGTTGTCGTTCAAATGGTTTCGTCGGTCCTCTTGGGCCTTACTGTTGCCACGCATGTTGCGCATTCAAGGGATACGACACCGTACGCTTACGGCCCGGCGACATGGTAAGAAGTGTGCGCGTCGAGACCGGCGTGGCAGGCCTGGCAGGTCAAAGAATGGAAACGCAGCCCGTGTGCGTCCACAGGTGTCCAAAGCCGGCGGCAGTAGCTTCCGACAACGTCCAAAGCCCGCACCCGCGCCCCGCACGCCATCGTTCGGTGCTTGAGATTGCTTCCTCCAGGCGACGTTCCTCATATGTAGCATCGTCGAAACTTGGGCGAATTGGTTCTGCATTTGTGATAATTAAACTGCGCGAAGATGGGCGAAGGATGTGTAGATCTACACAGACAGCGCTCTTAGGTGCCCGTTTTCGGGTTGAGCGGCGTTGCCGTCGGCGTCGCCGTCGGGTAACCGCTCGCGTTGCATTATGGGGACGTTTCGCCTCTAAAGTTAGGTGGAAAGTTTTTCCGCTAAATTTTGCGAAAAAAATTTCCCGCTATATTTAGCGAAAGAATTTCTATGGTAAATTTAACGAGAAAATAGCCCCGCCAAATTTAGTGCGAAAAAGTTCCCGTTAAATTTAGCGAAAAAATTTCTGTGCTAAATTTAGCGGGGAAAGTTCCCAGCTAAATTTAACGGAAAAAAACTTCCCAATTTAGCAAAAAAGTTTCCACGCTAAATTTAGTGGGGAAATCAACGTCACGTGACCTCAGCAGCAAACATGACGTCAGGAATTCGTGTCACTATCACCCATGAAAAAATTCAGCGGGCGGAGGAGAGGAAGTGCTGAGGGTACGCAGGAGGGGGAGGTGCATATCCTTCCCTCCATTCGCTCTCCTTCTCCTCAAGAGATACGCTCTAGTTTCGCATTACAGAGATTTGTAAACTCCTTTAATTTTTTTTTTAATTATCACTTTTATATGGGACGATCAAGCAATGCATGCCTACTGAGACCCTCAACCGAGCTACCCAGACAACCCTACCAACGTTCAGCGTACATCCTAATGATGTAGAGACAGCGATCTTCTTACCTGAACATGTTTGAGGAATCCGGGAGGCTTCGAAATAAACATAGAGCGGCTCAGCGATTTCAAATAACATGTCTAAATTCAATTGATTGGCCATTCTTAACTGTGCCGAGATTTCAGCATCGGTCATTGTATTACATGAAGATGAACAAAAAACAAATAAACCAGCAAACTAGCTTTTTTATACGTAAAAGAAAAACATTTATTGGAAGCAGTGTTGTAGGCGTTACTGAAAAAAAAAAGTAGAGCAACGTTACTCGTTGCTCGCGAAATAATTTAATGCGTTAGCGACCTACTTTACGTCAAAATAAAAGGAACGCGTCAGCGTTACCATTACCGATAAAACGAAACACCCATCACTCTTGCGTTATTTTTCATTAATGCATTGACAGAAACAGGGTTGTTTCTTTTTGCCACAGCGTTTTTCGACACTCGAACAAGGGCGTGGGCGTTGGTTTTCTTTTTCTAAATTGGGACATTTTGCGTGGGGAAATGTCAGGAAATACGTTCAAGGCACGTTGAGTGAATGCAATCATTAATGACTTGGCGCATATATTTCGTTTTATCTTAAGTCCGGACGTAGCGACGCTGGGAGCTAATGGGGGTCAATGAAGCAGCGTCGAAAGCGCAAATCACTGGGTCTTTTTCTACAATTGGTTCAGGCATGATAGAACACGTGCAGAAACACCCCATACAAAAATGGTCCATGGTCGTGTACGTATGGAAAATTACATGGCAGGCTATCACCCCTATGGCCCTCTATGGTCGGCCATATAAATCCATAAATACGGCTACAGCCAGGTATAGAACTATCTATGGCCCTGCGTCTAAAGACTGGGAATCAATAAATGTCCTTTTCCCGCCTTTAGAAAATGTTATGGCCCCGTGTCTAAAGACTAGGAACGAATCAATTATATTTACACGCCTGTAGAAAATTATAGTGCGGCGTGTGTCTCGCGATCATCACGCCGTATGTGCCCGCTCCAAGATCGCGATTGTTCTTGGTGGATGAAACCTTGCTGCTGCGATAATTAAAGGTGGCGCTTTATCACTGGCATGACAAGTACAACCACTTTCGTCGCATTACTTTCTACATGACAAGTAGACATAGTAACCCTGGAGTGAGGGAACAACAAAAATAAAAGACAGAGAGACACGAACTCGTCTGCCTACTTGCTTTAGCTTTAATAAAAGTAGAGCGCACGAAAAATAAATCGTCGTGATCGTGGATTTTTTATTGTTTCGTGTGATTACGTAGTTGTTAAAATCGCTTCTCTACTCGAGTCGGCCCGTCTCTGCGTTCCTACCCCCGTCACCTCCGAGAGAAACATATACTCTTGAAATAAATCGTATGTACCATACTGCGAAAGATAATCCGTGAGGCGTTTATTTCAGTTGTGTGTAAATCAGAACAGCATATCCAGTCGAAAAGAACGACCACTACGTTCAGACGAGCGACTGCTTCCGACACGCGTTGTAGTTCGTCAACATCGAGACCATGACGGGCTTGCGGGAGCACGCCTATTTCAAAAAACAAGAACTGACACTGAAGTGACGATTCGGCGAAGGAACGAAGCAACGGATCCGGAAAACAAGGGAAACGATTCATTCGGGAAGAGTCCACTGGGAAGAAAGGGTGGAAGGGGTCGTACAGACATTCCATTCTGGTTTCGGGGCGAGTGGGGCAGGGAGGGCTGATCCGCGGGCTTGAGGAACGGATGGCTCACCACAGCCGACGGTCCACCGCTGTTTTTTTTTTAGTTTGCGCTGCGCTGCATCTCCTGCTATATATCAAACAACGCACTCGCAAAAAACAAAAAAACACGTTGCATTTTTTTTATGTTGCCGAGCCATTATCGCGCGGTTCCTTTCGTGTCGCGAAACGAGCGCAGCTTTAGTACACGACCAAGCAAACCCAGCGTCAACAACGTGGATCCCAAATCTACTCGTCGCAAACGTACTGGACGTACTTATAAAAGAAACAAAGATAAAAATAAGCACTCGATAATAAATTAAAGATTTTACTTAGATAGTGATTTGTACAACTGCTGTATAAACCTATATTTTGGCTTTCGTGTCCGAAAGAGTTGCGTTGCGTTAGCTCTCGGAACGCTATATTCTGCACCGGGTTGCAAACGTTCTCTAAAACATAAAAACGCGGCTCCGCTACGGTAAATGTTCAAACTATTCAGAGCGCGCGAAGGACACCGGAAAAAGGGAGCAAGCACGCCACCAAACCATTGGAGCTGCCACGACCACGGCTGCTTCCGGAAGACCTTCTTCTTGCCTACCATAGAACTGCTGTACGGAACGAGGAGCTCCGATGACTGAGCACCCAATCTGCTGCCCTGTCAAGTAACAACAGTGACCAAGACCGAGGTCAACAACAGGATGATGTATCTTTTTGGTCTGAGGTCGGTACTTTGATCTAATACAAAACAAACTATTTTAATTATCAGACATCGGGTACAGAAATGCAAACGTCGTTCGGGTGTCATTCTCTTCTTCTTTCTCCTTCTCCTCGTAGTGTACAGCTCGTGATCAAGCGGCCGTGGTCGTGGCAGCTCCAATGGTTTGGTCGCGTGCTTGCTCCCTTTTTCCGGTATCCTCACGCGCTCTGAATTGTTCCAACATCTACCCCCCGGGAAAACACACTTAGTCCGTTTCTTCGCACTCCGTGGATTCTAGGCAGTACGTCGGGAAGCCTTACTTCACAAGAACGTACCTTGTCGTCTCGTCCCGGGAATACCTGTTGGACGGTTCCTGTCTTCTACGATTGGCGTGGCTGCATACTTTCCCGTAGAAGCACCTTGTCGCCGACCTTGATTTGTTGACGTGACTGCTTTGTAGCATGCAGCGACCCAAGTTCTGTGAGGTACTCTCTCAACCAACGTTGCCAAAAGCTGTTCATGACTTTGTCTCTGCTTCCAGAGCTTGCGTAGCGTCTCAGCTTCAACGTCCTTTAGGTCCGGAACTGTCGGGTTAGGTAATGACGTCAGTCGCTTGCCAACAAGAAAGCATGACGGGGAGAGAGGCTGAGGCTCTTGACTTTCGTTATAGGTTAAAGTCAGTGGTCTCGAATTAATGACAGCCTCTATCTCGCTAAGCAGGTTTCCAAGTTCTTCCTTGGTCAAGAGTCGTCGGCCGATGGCCTTTTTCAGTGATGTCTTGACTTACCGCACGAGACGCTCATAGAACCCGCCCCACCATGGGGCATGCTCCGCAATACACTTCCAGCGAATTTTGTTTTTGCTTAAATGATTCTTGAGATTTTCGCTGCGAAGCATGTTCCAGAGTTCTTTCATTTCTTTGTTTGCGCTCTTAAACGACAGTTCGTTGTCTGAGTAAACAACTCTTGGAAGTCCTCGTCGTGAAGTAAACCGCTTGAACGTTCGCAGGAATGCTTCCGCTGTCAGGTCCGGAACCAGCTCAAATGAATCACCCTTGTCACCGCGCACGTGAACAATGCCTCATATGCCTTCTTGGTTGAAGTCTTCGTTGAAGCCCACAAGGGTACTGCGAAATCAACTTCCCACGATCTCGAAGGCATCCGCTTTCGTAACACGGTCCAAAGGAAGGGGCACAGTCACTTCAGTCGAAGCTCGAGCATTCAGACGTCGGCACGGCATGCATTTTTCTATTTATGTCTTGACCAATTGTCGAGCACGTAGAATCCAAAATCGCTCCCTTAGCTGCAACAGCGTGTCGCGCACTCCAGCATGGAGTAATGGTCGGTGCGCTTGATTGACTATCAAACTGCTGAAAGGTGATTTTCGGCCACACAACTGGATCCTGCTCGTCGTTAGGCTTTCCTGAAAACTAAAGTCTTCCCACCACTCGGAGCAGTCCATTGTCTATGAGGAGGAAAACAGTCCTCAGCACTGAACCTGCTGGAAGTTTCTTGCCTTCTCGAATACTCTGCGATTCTTCAGCAAAGGCTACACGCTGTACTTGTTCTATCAATAACCTCTCTGCTCGGTTGACTTTTTCGACATTTAATGGCCCTGAGTCAGCACGTTTTCTTCTCGCTTTGTTTATGGACCACAGCATCCACGCTGTCGTTCGCACTAGTCGAAGCGCAGAACTGAACCTCTTGATCTCTAGTGTCACTGTCGTGTTTGAAATAATGGTCAAAGTAGTCAACCTTTTTTTTATTTGATTCCGCAGTGTAGTCTTGAGGTTCAGATTGTTGAGGCCAAATAGAGCGGTTGATCAACCAACTGGGTCCACTCTACCACGCTTCACTTCGCAGCAACTCGGATGCTTAAATTTCCCGGGTTTGGGCACCAGGATGACGTATCTTTTTGGTGTGAGGGCGGTGATTTGAGTTAATAAAAAAACAAACTACTATAATTGTGAGATATCGGGTACAGAACTGCAAGCGTCGTTCGGGCGACATTCTCTTTTTTCTTCTCCTTCTCCTTGTAGTGCACAGCTCGTGATCAAGCGGCCTTGGTCGTGGCAGCTCCAATGGTTTGGTCGCGTGCTTGCTCCCTCTTTCCGGTGTCCTCGTGTGCTTTGAATAGTTCCAGCAGTATATTTGGCGGAGGCCATAACGGATTGCGTGTAAGGTTGCGGAAGTGAAAAAAAAAACGATCTACTAATACTCTCAACACGGGCTTTTTAACTTTCTGACTTGGGCAACCTTGATATTTTCAAGCGGTTGCATTATATCACCGAAGGCAGTCTCATTTTAGTTGTTTGCTGTGATGCCTAAGTCAAGGTTCGTGGGTCCTTGTGACTCCCGGCACTTACTACTTATAGAAAAAAAACGCTCGAGGTTAGAAAATTTAAAAAAATACTAAATTTCTGCAATACCGGTGACAAAGCATGACCCAAGATATGTTCTCACTGCAGATAGTCGCAATATAGTCTGGACCACGGCAGGGTCCAGACTATATTGCCAGACCATTTAACTTTATGAGCAAGCAGCTAGGTCAACAGCGTGTGTCACGCTTTCAAAAGTAATTATCATTGTTTAGAAATCCGTGCGCGCATGTTCGCAACTCTGATGACCGGTTCTATTTTATGCACAAAAGCTTCTAGCCAAAAGAAGCATTCTAACGTCTCAGAGTTGCGCCTGCCGTAGATGGATACTTGATTTTCACCATGTATACATTTGTACTTTGTTTTAATATTTTCTTTTTATGGTACAAAAACACAAATTGACGGCTGCGGTGAGAGCATTCAATGGCACAACAGACGGGTTTCTAACATGAAAACCTAAAGAAACTAAGGTCCCTACACAGAACAACACGTGGCCATGCGTGTGTGCGCGTGCGGCCCGGCATCTTTAATGGCGGACAGGTGCGCGGCGTTCGCACGGTGTCCGCCGTTGCTAGGCCGCTGCTACACGCGACGTCACTCCTGGAGAGGAGGAAGCCAAGAGGTCACTGAGGACAATAGATTGGCAAACTCTTCCCCAGTCTACGGATCTGAGACAAACGTCCTTAAATAGACCCACAGCCTGGCAGAAGTGCACAACAAACGACAAGAAGATTGAACACTTCTATCTAGCACACTAATGAACAAAAAATCACCCAAGCGCACCAACACAAAAGCCTCAAAGCAGACGTTCTCAGACGTTTCCCACACATTCCAAAGACACCCTGCCGCGCCTACTGCTCGCAAAGTGAAAAGGGAAAGCCACCCCACTTAGATCAACTCCCACCACACACACAAAAAATATTTAGGATTTAGAAACGTTTTAACATATTCCTTCAAGAGCACATGTAAATAATAAATTAAACCTTGCTATATATTGATAAATACTCCCTTACGAGCCGTTTTAGCAATTATATTTATCTAAAGCTTTAGCGTCATTCCAAACAACACAGCAACCAGAAATAAAATATGCTTAGTCAGCTCTGAAGATTCACTCAAAACTTTTACCACCCGCTTGTACTCGCAACACCTATTGTTGAGACTCTTTGAATTCTGACATACATAGCTAGAACCACATTTCACAGATATTTTATAAACAACTCTAAGGTCACAAGCCACCGACGCTTACCTACGCTTCTTGCCGCACTTTACGTTTTCTGACAAAAAGGGCTTTAATCTATCCAAACCAAAATCCGGTTAAAAAACTATAGTTACACCAAACCCACTTGCAATCGCCTTCAGGTTATGGGAAACTGCATGAAAGTAAGGCAGCCATAAAAGCTTGCTCTTGCATAAGCGCAGGTTAATAACAGGCAATCAACAGAAGAAACGTCCTTCCTTCAGTAATTCGGCAACGACAACCTGACAAGCTCTTTTTCCAATCCGGACACTGTACGAAGCACACGTGAAACTTTCGGAGCATTCATTAAGACAGACTTGACCACACCTCTCTTCGCAATTTTCAAAATGCAACTAAATATAAAAAGCAATGTTTGAGCAGCGTTTCCAAGCTCCCAACAAAGAACGTTTTTTAAGGAGGGGAAGTACGCAGGCGACCTGGTTAAGAAAGATTATTGAAAGAAAACAAGAGACTGGAACAGATTTGTCCCAGTCTCATGTTGTCCGAGTTTCAGCTTGTCTCAGTCTAAGTTTTCCCCAGCATAGCCTTCCCAAACTCCCAACAAAGAACATTTTAAACAGCAGCCTGATAACCAAAACCTCCAACCATCCCCTGGTTCGACAGCTTGTTCTGAAAAGTACAGCTCAGGAGCTGTTTCAAGTAAGCTAACCTTTACCTGATCGCCGACCACCTTGTTCAAACAACAAGACTAAACACATACCCAGATTTCATTGCTAAATCTCCATTCCTTCGTGACAATAATACGCACCTTACGAACGACCCTGGTATGTCCTGCCTTCCTTAGTGACGCAGAACATTCAGCAGTACGTTTGTTTGTTTGTTTTTATCTAAGAGGTGTTGGGCGTACGCTGGCTCGCCAGTTCTTTGAAGGCGTTCGGTTCGAAGCCTTTCCAATAGGCCCTGTTAAAAATCTCATCAAGCAACATTGATGGTCGCCATTTCGTGGGCACGAGTGCGTGTTTGGATCCGAGTCCTGACCGAAGTATGACGCAGCAATCGTTCTGTATACCAGATAAACCGAATTCACGTGGGACGCTTAACGAAGCCCTAGTGTCCAGTGCATGCTCCTTGCAGCAGCTACTATATTTCACGCATGTGAAATGATGGGGCGGCGAATAACTGAAGAATCTAAAGTTTAACAGGGCGAACCTGTGCCCAAAACAAAAGAGAGAAAAGCTAGCGTCGCAGGCGTCGATGTCGGCGAAACAGCAGGATCGAGCGCTGGGGCGAAAACTGACCTCGGCTCGCCACGCGAAGCACCTTATGCACATGCGTGGGCTTCTGGAACAATCGGCGTAGTAGGTTCGCCGCGTGGAACATTCTGACCTCGAAGCAGCCACACGGTTCTCGAATTTACCATAACATCACATTAGAGTCAAGTAAAACGTGAACCGGCGGTCAGGCATTGAACCCTGGCTTTCTGCGTGGAAGGCAAGCGCGATAACCGTTAGGCTTTTTTTTTTCCCAACTTGGCTTTTATTTGTCTAAAAACATTTTTCTATTTACAACCTAAAATGTCAGCACTTCTGACACACCTCTCGCAATTGTTCGCACAATTTTCGACGAGACGCTGTTTATCGCGTTGGTATGCGTAGCCACACCTTTCCAAAGAGTGCAATACCTTCGGGACCTTATAGCTTTAAGAAGGTCTTGAACCTCTCCCAGTGTTCCGTCTCCTCAAACGAAGTTTCTTTTATGATGGATGACGTGTAGTGAAATCCCTCTAAGAAGTGGCGCCACGCAGACTTCCCTCGTTCTCGTACCAAGGTGTGATCAGTACGCGAGTTCCATATCGCATGCAAACCGATCAGGGTCAGGAGCTCGTAACATCTGCTCTGTTGCTCTTTCGGTGTGTCTAGAAACTTCATGCTGTACCAGGTTGGGTATAGATCGATCCGAAGCTCCGCGCGTAGCTGAGCCCAAAATAGTTCTGCATTAGTACAATACATGAATGTATGTTGCAGTGTTTCGGGAACAGGGCAAATGACACAATTGACTCCCCAAGGCAGAAAAAAACCTTTTTGTTCCTCCCAGGTTTTGACCGGTAAAACTTCGGTATGAAAGCGCACAAAAAAATCCTTTATCCCTGGCCGAACTGGGTATAGACCCAGACGCTTGAACACGTCCGACTTTCCGCAGCCAGGAAACATTTGGCGATACATTGGAGGCGGCATTACCAGGTCTAGAGTGTCCCAATAGAGACGTCTGCGTTTGACGCTGTTTAGGTATTCCCACGAAAAACGTTCTTCGAAAAAGCGAATCGCATCTCTAATTTCTCTATAGTATCGTAGGATCGAGGTCCTTCCTGGAGTGCCAACGGTCTCTTTAGTCCAAGGAGCCAGATATGGTCCACCGAGCTCCTTTAACGCCGCCGTCAACACCGGGCTGGTTGCTCGGTTTCGGAAGACAAGGAAACGTTGCACTTTCAATTTTATGTCTAGGTTTATAAGTCCCATCCCTCCCTTCTGCTTGCTGATAAAGAGATCGTTTCTTCGCATCCTTTCAAACCCAGAGCCCCACACAAACGTTGCACAAAATCGATGCACTTTTTGCACATCGAGGTGCCTACATGGAACAGCTTGCGCCGAATACCAGACAGTGGAAAAAAATACTGTGTTACTAATAACCGCTTTGTTAAGTAGCGGCACGTATCTGCCCTGCCTTTCTGGGAGTTTGGCCCTCAGTGTGCTCAGGTGAATGCCATCCAGTCCGGTCCTTAGCTGCTCTGTGCCCAGCCCAACCCCAAGATAGTTGGAAATGGATGTGGACCACACGATGCCCAAGAATTGTTTTGGCTTGGATGCCCACGGCCCCAGCCAGGCTCCAACAGACTTTTTGGGGTTAATTTCAGCTCCAGAAACGTCGCTAAACTGCCTTACAAGTTCTACGGCCCGCACTATATCTTTCTGATTTTGACCAATTAGGGTGACGTCATCCGCGTAAGCCAGCAACCGTGCTGACGTTGCTCCCAGGCTTGCGCCTTTTATGATGTGGTCATTCAAGATTGCCTTACACATCGGTTCTAGATAGATAGCAAAACGTATGGGCGACATTGGGCATCCTTGGCGTACCGACGACTTCACGGGAATGGAGCGTGACTTGCGTTCATTGATAAGGATCCGTGTGCTTATGTCCCTGTAATATATTTTGATGAAATTGACCAGAACTTCTCCGGTTCCGCAGTGCTCTAATAATGAAAATAAGAAGGAGTGACACACTTTGTCAAACGCTTTTTTTTAAATCTATTTGTAGGACAGCCGTAGGACGTCCCATCGCTTCTGCCATTTCCGCTATAATCCTAATTGTATGCAAATTAGTGAATATCGATCTATTTTTGAAACCATACGTTTGATGATTTCCAACAATGGTATGGAATGCAACTTCAAGGCGTTTTGATATAATTTTTGCTAGGATCTTATAATCCGCTGTCAGAAGGCTTATTGGTCGAAAGTCTTCGCTGCTTCTGACTGACACATCGCTTTTCCGCTTTGGAATTAGTACCGTTGTTGCCTGTCGCATTGAAGGTGGAAGGAGGTTTCGATTATATATATCCACATACCCTTTCGTTCAAACTGGCACTAGTTCCGATGAAAACTTTTTTTGTAGAAAGCTGCGCCAAGCCCATCAACCCCGGGTGACCTCCCTGGTGCCAGATCCTTAATTGCACATTGTACCTCCGCCTCGCTGATGGGCCCGTTAAGGCACTCCACCAGTTTCTCCGGTACCTTGGGCATAACTGCTAGCACTTCCTTCATTGCTTGTCTGTTCGGAGATTTTTGTTCACCTAACATTTTACTAAAAAAGGCGACTAACTCTAATTCTATATCTTCGGGTTTCGAGAGTATGTTTTCTCCGCTCTGCAGTTCATGGATCTTGTTGCGGCACGCGCACTCACGTTCGCGCGTTTTAAATATCTTTGTGGGGTTTTCCGTAACCTTGACCTCACCATTGCCCCTCGATATTCTTCCTCTAGTTGTTTCAGCAGTTGGGCCTTGCATTCTTGAATGTCAGCCGTGAACGAGCCAGGCGTTAAATCCTCTTCTCGTATTAAAGTTTGTAATGTCTTCATCAGGTTTCTTTTTGCGGATTTCCTTTCCATAGATTTTTTCTGGCAGAAGGCGATTGCGCACTTCTTTATTTCTTCTTTCAGCAGCTCCCAGTGCTCAGCGTTCACTTCATGACTTTTCGCTTTCTCCGTGATAAGCCTTTTTAACTCTTGTTGAAGCTCCTCCTCCTCAAGCGCGCTTGCGTTTAGGTTCCACGTTTTCCAGGATGAATCGCGGTTATGCTTTTTCTTTGCCTTCCCTATCTGCGCCGTAACAAGAGCGTGATCTGAAAAAGCTACTGGTATAACGTTATAGGCTATCGTATTTGCCGCCAAGCAACTCGAAGCATATATGCGATCTGTCGCGAGTGACATTCCCCTTGCCAATGAGTGTATCCGGGAGATGGTGCTTGTACAAATTCAGTTACGTCTTGCAAATCAAAATCTCTAAGTAGCTTCTTAAGTTCTGCTATGCTGGAGTCCTGTCGAAGTCCCTTCGACGAATCTTTGGCCCGAGTCACGCAGTTGAAATCACCCCCCAGTAGTGTGTGTGCCGGGGTGCTGATATATTGCCGAAGCTGATTAAAAAAACCTTTTCTTTCTGTCGGTTGGTTTGGCGCATGCGCTGCGATTAACCGAATAGCTTCATTATTGTATAGCAGGTCTACAGCGCAAATTCTTCCACTCCGGTCCGTCTCCCATTCAGGGAATACTGTAATGCCGCTTTTCTTTTTAATTAGTACGGCTGTACCCGCACTATGTGAATTGGCGTTGACATACCGTAGTTCAAAGTGGTTTTCGAAAAATTGGACGGCCTGATTAACATGCTGAGCGGTTAATTTAGTTTCTTGCAGCAGTGCGACGTGAACTCTTTCTGCTAAGAGGGTGTTCAGTAACCACTGTTGTCTCTTTCGTGCAATTAAGCTAACGCAATTAAAAGTAACTATTTTTAAATAGAACACTGCGGTTAAATGCAAGTGCTTTTCTCGCCACACTCATAGAAAGGGGGTTATGCATCAAACAAAAAGAAATGCGCCAGAAAGCATCACTGTGCATGCAAGAACCTACGGAAAGTCCTTTTGGCGACGAGCTTCAGGCGGGATCCGGGTCTTTGGGTCGTATCGAAAATTCCGCTGGCTGACTGGTTTCCATTTAAGGCGCTGGTCCGGTAGCACTTGTCCGTCTTCGTCCGTGCTGACCGAGTCTTCACAGCTCATGAACTCCGGAACAGCCGTGCCAGTGTCTTTCGGTGCAGCTTGCATCGGCTTGACGTTTGTACTCTGGCCCTGGCTGGTGGGGCGGTCCTCCTGGCGGTTTGAAGCAGTCTTCGAAGATGCGTTGACTTCTGCACTGCTGTTCGTGGTGTCTTCCTTTGCAGGAGCGGTAGACACCGGGGCGGCCGAGGGAGTGGCAGGCGGAGAAGGGGTGGTGTCCTTAGGAGCTTCCGCTCCCAAGGGGCACAACACGTCAGTGTTGCTACTGGCCGGCAAGCTGCCACCTGCCGCGACTTCAGCTTCTTCCTCATCCATAATGTCTTCGAATTCATCCTTTCCGGTCGCACCTTCTGTGACTGTAGCGTAGCTCCTGACGCAGTCGTCGTTTTCGTGACCAAAGCGCCGACACAGTCCGCAGCGGGGCACTTTGCACTCACGTCGAACGTGTCCTGTCCTTCAGCAGCGCAAGCACATTGGTGCGCGCCCCGGGGCGATGACTAGAACTGAGCCGTGCGGCATGCGCAGTTGGTGCGGCAGCCTTTCTAAGGTCACGCTGTCTTTGAGCTTCAGACGCACCACTCTAGTAGTAGACTCCACGCCTTGGAAGCCATCTTCATGCCAGCTTTCACGAACAACACCTTGAACGGTTCCGTAAGGCTCAAGAGCCCTCCGGATTCCGTCATCAGGGACGTCACACGGCACCCAGTGCAGTTTTAAGCGTACCTCAGCCTTGTTGGGGTCCAGCACGAGGCACCTCTTGCCCTTGACTAGCAGTTCTTTTGCGTCCTGGATCTTCTGCTTGGATGCCAGTGAGCGGAAGGTAGCAATCCAAACATGGTTCATCTGGTAGGAACCAAATGCCTTGAGGTCTTGCAAGACCCCGACGCTCTGAAGCCCTGGTTTGAAATCGCCAATCTTGTACGGCCTTCCCGAGACATCGCAGTGCAGAAAAATGCTGTTGTGCATGATGATACCCGTTGGCAGGGGCGGCAGTACAATCCGATAATCCTGAGGAACATCAGATGTCTCAAAACCGCGGCCCGATAAGGCCGTTATCTCAGCTCCCGCGGAGCCAGCCATTCGAGCGTCCGTACTCGACGAGTGCCGGAAACAGAATGCGATAACCGTTAGGCCACGAGCGCGCTGACTACGTGGTAAGCTGCGCGCGCGGCAATATGGCGCGGAATTTTTAGAAGTTCCCACGTGACACTTTAGAACACACCGTCAGCACGGGGTTACAGCGGCATACGAGGTCGAACGGGTGAAAAGAAAATACATAAATTAAAAAAAATGCCCCCTCGCCCCCTAAAAAAATAAAAAGCCAGGTTTCTTGCTGTGTCCTGCAAGTGAAATGTTGCCGCATACATACAAGACGCTGCACACTGATGCGCACACTAACAATAAAGAGTTTTCGTAGATAGTTTTCGCTTTCCCGCAACGCTCTCCGCGACCCGCTACGATACCCGGAACTCTATAGTCAAGGCCATGAGCGCGCAGGCGCAGTAGCGGCTTCTTCGTTGCCGAGAGCTGAGCGGAGGGGGAAACGCGGTCTACGAAAACTCCCTATTGTCGTGTTTAAATTTAGGGGACTTATGCCCTGCTAAATTGTGCGGGTGATGTTCATGTGTCACTGTGGCGTCACGTGACGTCAAGACATCACGTGACACTATGACGTTGCGTGGTACAATGACCCCAAGCAGCACAAATTCGACCAATCATTGGCCAATAACTAGAAATGGTCCTTCGGCCAGTGGCCAGAAAGTGGTCAACCACAGGCTGAATGCTGGCCTTTCTCTGGCCATTGGCCAATGGCCACTGGCCATCAGCCATCGGCCAAGCGTTGGCCGATGAATGGCTATTTTTTGGCCAGTGGCCAAAAGAACATCGCCTGCCATTGGCCAAAGCTTGGCCGAATTCCGTGCTGCTTGGGACGTCACGTGGCAATAAATTCCCGCTAAAGGAGAAAGAGAAAATCCCCGCTAAGTTTAACCGAGAAGTTTATTCGAAGTACTTTCTCCACTAAATTTGGCGTGAAAGTTATGTCAAGTTTTCACGTGACAATGAAACGTCACGGTGTCGCAACCACTGATCTCAATGACGATTGCTGGATCGCGTTTGTCCGCTCCGCGAATGTGGTCACTGGCGGCCATCTTTTTGGTAGAGTTATATCACCTCTAGCCAAGATACAGCTGCTGAAGCCAGTTGGCAGCCACCATCATCCATCCATGGCAGACGGCGTTTTGGCAGTTGTGGTGGCAGGCTGCCATCAAAATAGCGTGGGTGATATTCCGTGATTGATCAAAATTGTTTGACGAAACATGTTTTTAAAACCCGGCGCGAACGGTAGCCCGGTCTTTGAGGACCCGGTGAAAGTTTCACGAAATCGCGCAGCACCGGGGAAAAGCAGCACAGCGCGCATCGAAGGTCGCATCGAAAAAGACATCGAAAGCAGACGCCGGTACGTAGTCTGCTTTCGATGCGAGCTGCGCTGCTTTCCCCCGGTGCTGCGCTTTCGTAGAACTTTCGCCGGGTCCTCAAAGACGAGGCTACCGTTCAGACCGGGTTTCAAGAATCTGCTTCGTCGAACAAGTACAATCAAGCACGAAATATCACCCACGGTACAGTGTACTAGATCTACGGCTATTTTATGGCAGCCTGCCGCCATTGCGCTGTCCGCCATATTACTATGATGGCTAGAGATGATATAACTCTACCAAAAAGATGGCCGACCGTGGCCGCATTCCCGTCCATAGGCGGTGCTGGTCAAACGCGATCCAGCAATTGTCATTGAGATCAGTGGTCGCAACACAGTAATTTTTGTTCAATCTAAAGGATAACATTTTCTGATAAATGTAGCGGGCCACGACGTGCTCGCGCGCAACACACACGAAATCTGCCGCGAACCCGCGCCAATAGCGGGTATGGCCGTAAAAGAAAAGGGGGAAACGAGGAGGAGTGGCAAAGACGGAGCAGCGCCACGCGGGAAGACATTATTGGGCACAAACACCGAGTCCCGGGTAATAAATGTGTCCTCCTGAGTGTGTGTTTCCCACCCTGCCGCCGAAGGAGTCATCGCCGGCTTCGCGTG
Organism: Ixodes persulcatus; assembly: GCA_013358835.2. Taxonomy (NCBI): domain Eukaryota; kingdom Metazoa; phylum Arthropoda; class Arachnida; order Ixodida; family Ixodidae; genus Ixodes; species Ixodes persulcatus. The sequence goes on along the minus strand of JABSTQ010009397.1, from coordinate 112,706 downwards.
TGCGTCTGTTTTGCCGCATACATGTAGTAACGCGCGGGCAGTGTTTTCTGGGGCGTTGTGCTCGCTGCTTCCTCCCTTAATGGAAAACCAGGGGGAACGCGGGGGAATGCCACAGTACGCGAGCGGTCGATTCAAGAAACGTGTTTACAGCAGAATCCTCTCCGAGCTCATGAAAAAAAAGAATAGAAAAAACACGTCAATCTTTTTTTCTTCTATTTTGTTATTCTGGTTGTGCCGCCCAAAAAACATAAGATCAGAGCTGACGATGAAAGGGGAGGCTGTTTCCCGTTGCCGTTTTGTCCCTACTGTTGCACACGCGTTTTTAGTACCAACTCTGGTTCCAGTATTTTTCATGAGCCTTGTTTGTGATTCATTCGGAAAGGACAAAAAGTAAGCAAAGTAGCGCTTAATACAGATTCGCTCTTTCACGATGTAAGGTTAGTGTTTCTTTCCGGAGTCCGCAGTCTCTCGGAGCGCGGGTTTGCGAGGGGAGGGTGCGGCCGAGGGTTTCAGCATATATCTCTGCCCCAAGATGCTCCTTCCGAGAGTGCATGGGGCTTCCTAGAGGAGCCCGAACTTGGCTTGGGTGATAAATTTGGCTCTTTGCCCGGACATCAGAGAGGCGCCCATGGGAGAGCGGGAGAAAAGCTTGTTCTGTATGTCTACGCACGCGAATCCGCCCTTACAGCATGTCGTCGGAAATGCCCACTGACTTTGAGTGCTTTCTGCGAAATTTGTTTTTTCTTTCATTTGTTTTTCTTGCGTGTTTTTAATGACTTGTTTCCGAGGTTCTTCGGCGTGCGCTTCCAGGCTCGGGAAGCCGTCGGCATGCTAGTGGGATAGCGGCCACGGTCTAGACGTCCGAACAGACGGTTGGTTTTGCGGGGCGTAACCAAGCTCTGAGTGTGGAAACATCTGGATGTCTCACTTATTCCGACGAAGCTCCAGAGCCGCCATATTGCCAGCCTCAAACGGGTGTACAACAAATTAATCTCAAACAAGATGTCCTCGGAGAAAATGACCCCCAACTCCGAATCTAGAGACTATGGTCCACGGTAAATCTTTGATAGGTTGAATAATCTTTAAGGGTTCTAGTCAGGGGCGCATTTATGGGCCAGGCCTGGGAGGGGTGGCAGGAATTCAGATGGTGGAGGGGGGAGGAGGTGGGGGAGTCTTCTGATTTATGACGTTACGGCCAAAACGTTGCCCAGATATATTTTATGGACCCAATATATGCCATGTCACGAAAAACTTAACTTTTGGCTGGTGTATATCAATGCGGCCAAAAGGCGGGGGGGGGGCGGTCCTCCCCCCCCCCCCCCCCCCCGCCTCTTTAAATCCGCCCCTGGTTCTAGTGAACTGCTGCACTGATTATTAATGCCACACACTTTCGATGAATATTGAGCGACTAGACCAACTTCAAACTCTATTACCCTCATTGAGGTCGTCGCGCGTGCAGAAAGACTCCCCCAATGCATGCGGTAGCGGCGGGGTAATTAAACTGTCTATGAGATCGGTCTATTGGAACTGAACAAACAACGTGTATATCAACGCAAATTAAATTTGTACATGCCAATTTTGTTACCCGTTAAATTTACAAAGATAAACGTACGGAGCACACGGTGCAGTTTTATTTCTGTTACGCGTGCGTGTGCGTGTGCGTGTGCGTGCGTCTAATTATGCGTTTGGGTGTGTATGTATTTGTGCTTGTCTATGAATGTGTTTCTATGCACTTAGTGGCGTTGATGTTTCGTTTGTGTACATGTTCATGTTCCCGGATGTCTCCGAGTCTGTGCGGGTGTCTATTTATCCGTATATATGAGCGCGTGTGCATGTGTTCGTGTGTTCACGCACGCTTTTGCATAAGTGTGCCTTTTGAAGGTGGCCATGGAAGTCGGAAAGCACCGAGAACTTGTAGCAACTCGCCGAAGCAACTAGCCCCGAAAATGAATGGAGCTCTAGTGTTTCCACGGCCGCCGCTGGCAGACTCAAGCTTCAGCCAGTAGGAGGCCTGCTGCAGTGAGCGTTGAAGGCCTGGAGATAGGAAGAAGGGAGTCAACATACCGGCTCGAGCCGGTATGTTGCCTCCTCTTCTTCCTACCTGCGGAAGTTGAGGTCGCGGTCATTGGAAACACTCCCAAGGGTGTCGTTGTTCTTTCTGGTTAAGGAGATTAGAAGCAAGTAGGTTATAGTCCAATAGCATTATTTTCCTTTTTGTTTGATTTTAGTCGCCTCCTAACCCCAAGTCTCCCCCGCTTTAAGTCTAGTGGCGTCATCTTGCCTTTAGACGCCTCCCACCTCCATGGTTGAAGGTGGCAGGCGTGAGCCCGCCTGTACCCGTCGCTAGTACAGATCGGGGTGGTAGTAGCATATATACTCGAGTGAGAACCTCGAGGACTGAAGTGAAGAAGGGTTCCATGCGAGCAGCACTTTAACATGGGTCCGTCGGTCCTTGTGTAAGTGCGTATGTGTTCGTGAGTACTCCTGTGTCCGTTCACATGTTTCTGTTTCCATATGCGTGCGTACATGTGGGCATGTCTGCGTGTGCGCGCGTACGTCTGTCTCCGGTTGTATGTTTGTGTGTGTGTATGCACACGTGTGAGTGTGCGCACGGTCTCGTTCGTACGCGTTATCGCGTGCTTTTAGGCCCCGTACGATGGCCCTGTCTTCCGGAGTCCCGGAATGGGGAGCCCGACTGATATCTGTCGGACCGCGGCGGCGTTCTGTCATGGCCCGTCGTGTAGTGCTCCCTCCAAATGAGCCGAGCGCGCGCTTTGGATGTCGTGCGAGCCCGAGCCACTCGTGTAATACTCAATGAGATGCGCCTCCCCGCCTCGCTCCGCTCCGCCTTTAATGGGACTTTGATTAATGATAATTCGACGACACGGAGGAGCGCTGCCTCCGACGCTTCTATCCTTCTCTTTCTCCGCGGTTCTACGCTTCTCTTTGAGTCGCGTCATCTTTGAAATTATCTTTTTTATTTATTTGCGGGTGCTTCGGAGAAACATTAAGCCATCCACTTTGCCGCTGACGAGAGCAAACACATTTATTAGGGTTGTTTTTCATGTTCATTGTCTGGGTTTTAAGAACTTCATACTTAATATTATTCTTACTATGAGAAAGATCACTCGGCCGAGATTCGGCAAATGATTTTTGTTAAATGATTTTTGTTTGTGCTTAAAGCAAAAATATGAAAAAAAAACGTCGTCTGACTTAGTGTGTCGTTAGGTAAAACTTTTTGACAATCATTTAGTAGACCTCAGTCGATGATTTAAGAAAATAACGTGCTGGACGGTAAACTTGTTTTTTTAACGTTTCTGACAAGTAGTGAGGCGTTCATTCAAGTGCAGAATGAGATAATCAGAGCCAGCATGAGTTCGAGTCAGCACGTATCTAAACTACGCACAAAAGCCAGTATGTTGTTCAATATCAGCTAACGACGCGACAAGTACATGTCAAAGCGAAAAAGGTGCAGGTTTTTGTACTTTGCTTTTTACCGCAGTCAGACGGGCACGTTAAAGGCCTCAATAATAAACTCATTTAAAAGTTGACGAACCAGCGCACGCCAATAAGCGCAAAGTCAAGAGATAATTTGACGATTCTTTAATAGAGTTTCGTCTTAAAGGGACACTGCAATAAAAAATATAGTTTGCCTTAAAGACTATAGATGGTACACATATTTCTTTTAAATACCCTCTTAAAAAATAGGGCACTGTAGTACCCTCCTTAAGGGGGTAACCGACTTGCACACAGGGCAACCCCTTTTGGAGGTATCGTTACCCCCTGCAACGAGGGTGCAAACTTACTCCCTGGGTTAGGGTGCAACATTGCCTCCTTTTGGAGGTAACCTTAGTTCCTTTTGGTGTTAAAAGTGCATCCTTTCAGGGTCAGCCTTTACCTCCTTTAGGGGGGAATTTCAACCGTTTTGAGAGGTAAGACGACGTAATTGAGGGCGCTGTTTTTACCTCCTTTTGGAGGGAACTATGAGGAAAACAGCTCAGACATCGCGGACTACGAAGAACAAACACGACAGAAAAGTGCTGCCCTGTCGTGTTTGTTCTTCGTAGTCCGCGCTTTCCGAGCTGTTTTCCCCATCATGTATAACAGCAACCAACTGGCCCAGTTCACCACCTTATTACAGGTGAAATGCACACTTGATGGAATTACTTTTACCCCCTAAAGAATGGTACCATGGCCCTTTTTGGGTGTGAACGTACGTGCTTCAAGGGTGGCCCTTATAATAGATGAAGACAGCCTAGTTCTGAAAGTAAATCACAATGTTTTATTGTGGCTGTCACAAACAAAATGGCATAAAAATCAATGGCATGACTAGACATCGTATAAAAATTCTAAGATGAAACCACTAAGCGCAAAAAAGGCATCTGGAACAACACTTTCGGGGCTCTAGTCGTAGCTAAAGATGAATGCAACCAGGACTGCCTCAGCAGGCGACGCGGCTTCGAGGTCTCCCTTCACTGCCACATAGCTGGGCGCCTCAGGATTAATTAGGCTTGAGCTGACAGCCTCCGGGTAGATCGCACTGCCTGCCTGGAACCTAAAAAATGTGGAAATCATGTGATATGAAGTTGAAACATATCATCCCCAATTTGAAGAAACTGTGAAGAAATATTAGATTTTTCTAAGACGCATTTGGAGCATTTGATGGGCCACTGATTCCAGCATTATAAAGCATCGACCATACTTACCAGACGTGACCAGTTTAACTGTTGACTAACTACCCCTGAATAAAATTATCCCCTGGCGGGTGGTAATCGTAGATTAGTAAGCACAGAAAAAGAACACACCGAAAAAGACACACTCAAATGCCTTGTGTGTCTTACCCTAATTTATTTACTCGAAGTATACCCTCAATTTTCTCTGGAAAATGAACGAACACCACACACACAAAGAAAAGATAAAAATCAAGAACCTCATTTCAAGTGCCCAAATGCGAACAAGAACATCAAAATATTATATATGACTACGCTTACCTGCAGTTGCGTCCAAGGTAGCAGGCATCCAGTACTCTCGACGAAATCACCCTACAACGTTGACGCAGTAGGAAAGAAACATATTCAATCAACTTCATATAATGCAAACTTAGCCATCTGACTCGCCTATTGCATGATCAGCTTTTAAAAATGCCTGATCACACGCAAAAAAAAAACGCCAAGACAATATACTTGCTAGTCTCTCTGCCGGCAATAAATTAATGACCTTATTCAGTAATATACTACTATTAATGTTTGCGAAGCGCACGAATAATTTCTAACTGTCGAATGTCGAACTTCGGCAAATACTTAAATTTTTTTGCCTAAGTAATTTGCCAGATTAAAATTTAAAATTGAATCTATGTTTTATTTAGACATGAAAAGAACAGCACACAAGCACGAAAACACAAAAAATAACACCACAAAAGACACACTAAAGTGCCTTGTGTGTCTTACTCTAACTTATATACTTGAAGTATACACTCAATTTTCTCTCGGAAATGAACGAACAGCACACACAGAAAATCAACATAAAAATCAAAAGCCCCATCTCAAGTGCACAAATTGGAACATGAAAATCAAAATAAAATATCGGACTCCGCTTACCTGCAGTAAGCAGTGTTAAGAACTATCACGAGATGAGTCCAAGGTAGCAGGCATCCAGTACCCTCGACGAAATCACCCTGAAACGTTGCCGCAGGACGAAAGAAATATATTTAATCAACTTCAAATAATGCAAACTTGAGTTATATCTATAACTCGCCTACTGAATTATCAGAGTTTTAGAAATGCCTGATCCCACGCAAAGAAAATGCCAAGACAATATAATTGCTAGCCTCGCTGCCTGTAACAACTTCATGACCTTATTCCGTAATATACTACTATTAATGTTGTGCGAAGCGCATAAATAATTAGCTCAGACATTTATATTCGGTATTTCAAGGTAACGTGACATTTTACCAAACTATTTATTAAACCTCGTTAAATTAAAAAAAAACAAAAAAAAAACGTTGATATAAAAAATCAGTGTTTAACCCTGTCTTTTCCAAATATCAACGACGTTGAGAATAAATCGCGCCGGTTGGCCGGTGCCGCCAATGAATGCCTGATCGACTACTGCTCTGCGGAAAAAAAAAATTAAATATTTGATCAGATCCTCAATTTAACGTCCGACGCGACACACCAACGGCCACAAAACGAGAAAACCTCATACCCCCTCACGCCTTAAACGTAGGCGACCCCCGATTCAAAAGGCGTTTTCGCCCGGCCGCCCGGCTCGCCGAACCGCCGCTCTCCCCCTTCCCCCTCCCGCACACACATACACCGGGAAAAGCTGCTGGCTACGCCACTGGTTAGCGTATGTCAACCTTCTAAATATGCGCTAGTACAAGCGACAGTCATTCCTGTTCTTGCTCTTTATGAACTTCGATGGTCTAAACCGTGTCTGCATTCGCGCCACACACTAATTTTATCGAACGCTCGACGCCTTCAAACGTGCCAACATGTCCGCCAACCCTTTGTCTAAGGAAGACGGGGGTCGCCTTCCCGGGCGGTCATAGCCGACGCCAACTGCCGACCGCGCAGAACATTTCCTTACCTGCATACGGTAAACACGACTTGGATCTTCGACTGAAGTCAATGCAGCGCTCTCGGTGACCTCGCAAGAAGAGACTGAGCCGAACAGAACAATAAAGAACGTTCCTGCGCTGGGACGCCTCCGTCGAACGTTCGAGAAGAAACACCGTTATGCCGTCATGACCGGGCGCGTCGGCGCCGACGCTCCCGGTCGGCCGGGCAGGCGCTCTCCCAAGCATGCGCGAAGAATCACGTGTCATACGAGGAGACCAATTAGCGAACTCGTTTGCGCCTTCCCACGGCCAATCGCAGCGCCCAGGCTTTGGCAGTGCAAAACAGGTGCACCCTCTGGGAGGTAATACGTGCCTCCTTGGTGCCCCTTCGCGGCGAACGTAATCTGGTATCACCGCATTCTTAGTGTCTGCTGCGCCTGAGGAGGTAACAAGCGGAGCGCTTTACCCCTGGCCGGGAGGAGGGTGGTCCCCTTTTTTCTAAGAGTGTATGTATCAACAAGACGAAAAAAAAAGTGTCGCGAGACAGTTACGCTGTTACACGTAATTTAGGGGGGGGGGGGGCATGGCTTTTGTCTAAGCCCTGCCCACAGATCAGTCGCCCCACTCATCACTACTGTACTGGCTTGGCTGCTCGAATAAACACGCTAACAAGCCTGGTGTCTCCCCTTCTCGACTCCAGGCGCGTCTAGTCTAGCGTCTGACAACGCCTGCTAGTTGCGCGAGCAGAGGCGCGGCAGCCTCCGGCATCGTCTGCTATTTCATCACCGTCTTTCGCCGTCTGCCATGCCCAAAGGACGCGGACATGAGCGCTGCCAGTCGGCGTCCGTTTTCCCCTTTGTAAGTCTGCTATGCAGAGCGCAAGTTCGTCTGCTTCTTTCAAAAGGATTGTGATGATGTCGGAAAGCCGAGCTCTTATTGGCTGATTGAAAAAAATTGTGGGTAGACCTCGAGGCATCTAGCATTGAGGTCTACCCACTAATCTTTCATCAAAGCTATCAGAACTCGCCGTCGTTCTGTCCTCCCGCGTGGCTCCGGCCCAAAGTCTCAACCCTGTCTCCCAGTGGGTCCGGTGCGGGGGTAACGCCGACAAGGTCTGACCAGAGGAAAATTGGCGACTCCCTCGCCAGGGGGAAGAGGCGGGGGGTGATTTTTTTAGTTTTTTTGCCCGATCCCCCAAAGGTCATCCTGGTGATATCCCACACTACCTGGTGATAGCTAGGGGGTAGAAAATTGGCTTAGAAGGGCGCGAGAAATCAAATGTTTGTCTTTCTTAGACTTAGGCTAGGTGGCGCAAGCTACCGCCCGCTACAAAGGGTATAGCCAGTAACATCCATCCATCCATCCGACTCGAACTCCGCCTTTTGCCCCCGCTTCTGCAACGCTCGCGAAGCTCGACCATGAAAGCGGTGTTCTATATTTCCACCATGCACGGGCGACGGTCCAGAACAAGCGTCTGTCCGTGTCTGTCAAATGTGCAATCGTAAGCGACCGACACAACTAAAAAAAGAACAGGCAGTCCTTCTAGCTTTACTTTTTTTTCACATGGTATCCCTGAGCAAGGGGAGTGGGCCTCATGACTCAGAGCTAAACGCGACGTAAAAATGGTGGCTTTGTTAGAGCAGGTGCACTGCAGAACGTGAAAGTTACTTGCATTTCGAAGCGAAGGGACGGGAACATACCTCAATTGATTTGATAAGAGCAGAACGCCCGATTGCCTCCAGACAAAATGGATCTAAATTTTTGCATGTATAGGTATTTTCTCGGTATTGAAACCATGGTTGAAATCGTGACGGTTGCCCAATTCAGAGATCAACGAGGCCACTTTTAGGGAAACCAACATCTTTATTCGGACTCAACACACGCAAACAAATAAATGAAGCGAGCTCGAGCAACGTAGTCGACGTGGGACGCTAGGCTTAGGCCAGTCCGGCTACGGAAAGAGGCACCCGCACAGCGCTTTCGAGGGCGCGTACTTGCGACAGTTGATTGCTGCAAACTACGTTGGTTCCGATGTTCCTTTCAACGCATCGTTGAACGCTGAACGACTCGCACTCTTAAAAATAAATTAGGTGAACAAGGTAAGCCCGTAGAGCGCACCGAAAATGCCGACTGTCATGTTGGTTGGTACTTGTTTCAACCCGAAGCGAAAAAGCAATCCCGGGATATCTTTTTGAAACACATTTGGCACTATCTATATTATTTGTTTCTCAAACTTAAAAAAAAAACTAGTCGATAAAAATACTACTGCCTGTTTTCAGATAAGTTCGGCCGACCATGTCCAGTGACAATTTTTAATGTTTACGAAAAAATATATATTTTGTAGACTCAAGGGCCACCAGAACAAAACCGAAATATGTTTTGCAAAAAAAAAAAAATGTTTTGCGAAAATAAAAAATAGAAGCACACTCTGAGTGTGAGCGCGTTCTGCGACTTGCGCGAAGTTGGCATTTCGAGCACCGCCCCCCCCCCCCAGGAAAGCTTTGTGGCTGCCGCTCTAGAAATATTTACTCACAAAGTACCTATAAAGAGGGTTGACCCAAAATATATATAATTAGGTACCAAGGTTGTTGTTTTCTGGAAATAAATACGAAACATGTCATATTGCGCAAAAATACTTCCACTTTATTTCATGCTTTCTCCGCATCTATAAATACCAGAACTTTAAAACTTTGCCAGCGTGTTGTCCGATATCTTGTTTCTATTGGTTCTAAATATGATTGTCTTGTGCAGCAAAATAAGTTTATGAGAAACTTAATTTAAAAGAAGGACATCTTCTATTTTTTTAGCTCTCCCACATTAAGACCAATGATAGGTTCTAACAATATATGAAAAAAAAAAAACATGTTACATTATTTTTTGTTTCTTTGAAGTTAAAAACCTATGCATATGACGAAATGGAGGCTACCACAGCACCGTGAATGGGACGTGTTGATACTTATGGATGACAAATTCATTATTTTTACAAAGTGTAAAAATGCTCGAGGGTGGTCAGAAAGAAACGAATTGACGGCACAGAGATGGACGGTGATTTTAAATTCAGAATTCTTAGCGATCGAGAGCGACTCTCGATCACTCCTAAACGCGTGCATTTGCTGCGACTCTTCTACAAAAAAGCACTAAGAATTCTCACGTTAAAACCACCGACCGCCTCTGTACCGTCAATTTGTTTTTTTTTTTCTGACCACCCTCGAGCATTTTTACACTTCGTAAAAATAACGAATTTGTCATCTATGGGTATCTACGCTCCTCATTCACGGTAATGGGGTAGCCACAATTTGGCCATATTTCTAGCTTTATAACCCCAAATACACAAAAGTAATGCAACACATTTTGCAAATTCTGTTAGTACCTATCACGAATGACGAAAGTAATCCCCGGAGAAGGGGAACAAGGGGGACAAAGGAAAAAAACAAATCTTCAAAGACAGCTAGGTGACTAATGCTGGACCGAGAGAATCCGCTGGTCCGGGTATCGAACCCGAGACCTCTTCATTTCGGGACCCGGGATCAATCCCCGGACCAGGCAGATTTTTTTCGGTCGCGAAATAGTCACCGAGCTGTGTGTGGAGATTTGTGTTTGTCCTTTGTCCCCCTTTTTCCCCTTCTCCGTCAATTACCTTCGTCATTCTTGACCAACTCGCTTGCACCTTTGCATTTAATTGCATCATAATCAAATTTAGCACCTATCATTGACCTTAATATGGGAGAGTTAAACAAATCGAAGATAGCCTTTTTTTATTGAGTTTCGAAATAACTCGTCAATAATAAGATTAGCCTATTTGAGCGTTTTTCCTAAATTTATTTTGCTGGCCAGGACAACCATATATAGCGCCAGTATTAAAAAAACACAGGACAACACGCTGGCAATGCTTGAAAGATCTGGTATATATAGATGTGGAGAAAAAAAAATCAAGTATTTTTGGAGAATGTCCCGTGTTTACACATTTTCTCTGCAAATTAACATCGTTGATACTTAATGATAAACATTAGAGTGGACCCCCCTTATACGTAGTTTGTGAGTCAATATTTGTAGACCCGTAGCCATGACAGCTGCTTTGGAAGAGGCGCCCGATATGCCAACTTCGCACAATTCGCGTAAAGCGCTTCTCACTGAGAGTGTGCTTCTAATTTGTTTCCGCAAGGCAAACCTTTTTTTTATTTTTTTTTTTGCAAAACAGATTTTGGTTTTGTTCTGAATGGCGCTCAGTCTACAAAAAAATGTTTTCGTAAAAATTAAAAATGGTCACCGGACATGGTCGGCCGAACTTATCTGAAAACACCCTAATGCGAAAGCATTGACTGCCCCATGGTGCGAATCCGGCGAATCCGGCGTTGTCTGTAGCCGTTGCCCGTAGCAGCGAAAACCTGAATCAAAATTGCCATTGGCTGAGCAAAACGGCACGTAAACTCCAACTCCCGATAAAACAGAAGGAAAACAAGAGTAACGCAGGTGCTTCGTCAGGGACACAGGCGGCTGCGTTCGAGGTGAAAGCGGACGCGCCTCAGAAATAAAAGAAAAAGAAAAGCGCAGCAACGCAAAGCTTCGTCAAGGAAGCAGTCGTGAAGCCGGCCAACACCTCCTAGACAGCTTTCAATCCCGCGTGTCACGGGGCATGACGTCACGCCTCGTAGGCCTGCACGGGCGCTGATTGGATTCGAGTGCCGCGTCAGCGTTAGCGTGGGACTATGATACGAAACGACTCCCACGCGAACGCTGACGCGGCACTCGCATCCCATCATTGCCCGCGCAGGCCTCCGGGAGGTGACGTAATGTCACGTGACGCGCAGGCTTTGAAAGTTGTCTAGGAGGAGTTGAGCCGGCCGAGTTCTGCCGCGCCTGCGCAGTGGCGGAGCGTGACGTCACCGCCTGACTGCCGTGTGCGAAAGGAAAACATGGCGCGCTGCTTGCAGGAATCTGCTGCGCGTAGGAATGTTCACGCATTCGTACACCTGAGCAGTCTAAAGGCCTGTTCACACATACAGCGGAGCGCTAAGTTGGCGCTACGTGAGCGCTCGAAGGAGCGCTTATGTGGCACTTCCTAGCGCGTGACTTCGTTCTAATATAGCGCGTGGTTAGCGCTTTAGTAGCGCCTTGTTAGCGCTCCAGTAGCGCCTTGTTAGCGCTCCAGTAGCGTCATGTTAGCGCTTCAGTAGCGCTTCTTGTACCGCGGTGCTGCGGATTAGCGCGTGCACTGCGGTTCCGGTTCCTGTGGTTGGGTGTGCATCAGCAGCCCCATGGCGACATGTGGGTGCTGAAATAGAAATGCGACAAATGCTCTTACATACGCGATTAGTGCAAATGTGTGTGGACAGCTTAACGCCCAGAAGAGCTTTCTGGGTGCGCGAAATCTTTCGCCACCGAGATACCAACGGGTACCCGGCGAACCTTGTTCCTTGGCTGAGGGACCGAGACACAAAGCTCTTTCGAAGGTGATTATTTTTAACTGCGTGGCTTTGAAACCAGTGTCACGCATATCGAATATAAAGCGATGAGGTCGTACAGGGGTAGGCACACGAGAGAGAAATCCCGGGGATTTCTCCCCAGCACACGCATCCCACGACGAAAACGTCAGGCTTTGCCATCTGCAAAAGCCTCGCGTTTTCATCTCGTGAGGCGCGCTTGCCGGGGACAAATCCCCGGGATTTCTCCCTCGTGTGAATACCCCTTACCCAATGAATTAGTCGCTCAGAGTTCATGACTCTGGATCGCCTGCCCGACCCTTTGCTTGGAGAGCGGCTCTTTTACTTCCTCTTCTTTCAATGCCAAAGGAAAAACAACAACAAAGGAATCGCCGTGCACGCGCTGTCCCAAAGCAGCAAGCACGGCACAAGGAGCGTGAGAGCGCTAACAAAGCGCTTCTGTAGCGCTAACAGAGCGCTAACAAAGCGCTTCTGTAGCGCTAACAGAGCGCTATCAAAGCGCTTCTGTAGCGCTAACAGAGCGCTAACAAAGCGCTTCTGTAGCGCTAACAGAGCGCTAACAGAGCGCTTCTGTAGCGCTAACAGAGCGCTAACAAAGCGCTAACAAAGCGCTTCTGTAGCGCTAACAGAGCGCTAACAAAGCGCTTCTGTAGCGCTAACAGAGCGCTAACAGAGCGCTAACAAAGCGCTTCTGTAGCGCTAACAGAGCGCTAACAAAGCGCTTCTGTAGCGCTAACAGAGCGCTATAACAGAGCGCTAACAAAGCGCTTCTGTAGCGCTAACAGAGCGCTAACAAAGCGCTTCTGTAGCGCTAACAGAGCGCTAACAAAGCACTTCTGTAGCGCTAACAGAGCGCTAACAAAGCGCTTCTGTAGCGCTAACAGAGCGCTAACAAAGCGCTTCTGTAGCGCTAACAGAGCGCTAACAAAGCGCTTCTGAAGCGCTAACAGAGCGCTGCTAAAGCGCTAGCCGAGAGCTACATCTCGCGCTAGGAAGCGCCACATGAGCGCTCCTTGGAGCGCTCACGTAGCGCTAACTTAGCGCTCCGCTGTATGTGTGAACCGGCCTTTAAGTGTCTTTGCCGATTTGTTTTCGTACCAAAATATATACAAAAGTGGGGTGCCCCCAAAAACGATCTAAAGCGAGATCTGAGGCTCTGAACACTTTGCTGTGCATAGTTCATTCACAATTATTCTAAACCACCGCACAAAAAATTTTGTCATGTAACGTCACGTGATCACTTTTGGGACGTTTCACTTATGGAACGCCGCAAGACTGCGACTTCGCAAGGCGTCACATAGTCACGTAACCTCACGCTACATTACACGATAATGGGATGTCAGAGTCATGTTGCCGCACACTGTGACTTGCCATCACAATTTTCTCGCTGCTTTTGATAGAAAAACGAAGTCACGTGATATTACAGGGTCACGTGACGTCGTGTCACGTAACAATTTCTCCGCTAAATTTAGCGCAAAAAGTCCCGCGTTCACTTTTCTTAGGAAATGGTTCGCGTGACGTCTCAGTGTCAAGTGACCTTGTGATTCTCCGCTCAATTAGAGATACCATAAAGTCATTTTCCAACTTTATCCTCTCTAGCTTTCCTCCTCAACTCAAAAGCGAAATGAGAAGTCACGCTGTCGTGAAGAACTTGGGCACCGGTACGGTGGCTCGAAGCTTCCACCGCACTTCTTAAGCACAGCGTGGACCTTGTCATTCGCGAGCGATGATAAGTGCCGTGGTAATAAAAACCCGAGACTCAGGTTCTTGAGTCTCGGGTTTTTGTTACCATGAATCACCACCAGCTCGCTCGTATTTTTAAGTATTGTTGGAGATAAGTGCCGTGACGGAACTCATTGGCCACGAACGCTAATTCAAATATTCGTCGACGGATCGATCGTTGACGAGCGCATACGTTCGTGTGACGCGCTGCTCGTGCCCAACGCGGCTCCCTCGCTCGGCTGGGAGAACCTTCCGTTTCCGGTAGAAAGGCATACTTTACGTCACGCCACGTCATTCCATAGGTCGGTGGCCGCGGGCCCGGTCGAGTCGAAAGGAGAAGCAAGCGTGAGTTTTCATTTTTTTTTTTTGTTTTGTTGTTGTTGTTCAAAACTGGAGGCGTTAAAACGAAAACAGATTCTTTTTCCACGTTCAACGAATATTTAAGATTAGTTGGGTCTTCCTTCGAAAAAAAGCTGCGAAATCATTGTATGGTCCCTTTAGGCGGGAATCTAAATTTGTCTACACACACAGGATCCTTTGCGAAACCTCGCAAATAATGGCGTTTGCCGCATAAAGGATCTGGCAAAGGTCATTCATGACCCAGACGGACTACAGCGCGATGGTGTGAACACACAAAATACCGACATACACACATTGTTGTAGGGTGAGGAGCACCAAAGTACGACGTTTCCTGGAACGCGCGCTCTTTTAGTAGGAACGGAGGAACGCCACTGTTCCGTCTAGCGTTGGTGGAACTGGAATAAGAACTCGTTACGTTTTCTAGGAAACTGCGGGAGAACGGCGTTTCTTTTTTTCTTTTCTGCTTTGTCTGTAAATTTGCTATTTTACCCATATTTAGTGGGCATTTAGGTTTTCTTTATTTCAACCTCCGACTTCAAGGGCTAAGGAACTGACTGAGAGATTGTCGAAAACCAATAACTTGAACAAATGTGATGATGGCGACTCGGCACGTACAGCTTGACATGGATAATTTCACATGCCTTTTTTATTTTATTTCGGAATTATTCAGCGCTATATTTCATTAAAATAAGGAAAAGTAACATTAATAACGCAAACGGGTTTTTCTCAAACAACGGGAACTTGTAACAGGAACTTTTTCCGGGGTTGAAAAGAAACGAGGAACGAGGTTACGTCCTGTTTCGTTGCGCATACAAAACAGCGTCTCAGCCATAGCTGCAGTTAACACCAAGTGGTACAATATATAGATACGATTAGAAAAGTAAAACATTTGTGGCAAATTGCTAGGAAACGTGTTGCATACGCGAAAATGCTAGCATCACCAACGTGTAGCGATACTTTTGATTTCCAGAAGCGAGACGCCTATAGCTTAACACGTATCACGTGTACGCTCGACAGTAGTTGTGCCTAAAATGAAGCGATACTAGCGCTAATCGGGCTGACGAACCTGGCGATCTTCCACAGCCTTTCGTACTCTCGAGCTCCTCTACCTGAGTGCGCACAGGTGGTCAAGCTCCTCCTTGACTGCTCCTCTAATCACATGACATCCCTTTAACCAATCAGCGTCAGCACCTCACTCCTCCTTTCCCACCCGTCACCTAATCAGTGTCGAGCCTCGCGGCCACGCTTTTGTTCATGCTTCACAAAATGCCGAACACTTAACGAAAAACCTTTTGGGTTAAAATGATCACAAACCAAAAACAAATGGAGAAAATAATCGATCGCAGCATCTATCTACAAGTAGTCAAGAGAAAACCAAACCCATACTGACGACTATCGCCATTAACAGGTCAAGGAACGTGTGGGTTCTTATGATCTTGCTCCTTGCTCCTTGCTTCTTTCTTTGAGCCTCTTATCGGGCTATGCCAGTCTCGCTGGATGCGAAAATAAGATCCTTGGGACTCGCCACAACCTGCGTGTCACGAGCCCAAAGTGACTGGAACCTCGGGTTGATAAACCCGGACAGCAGACTTACTCCGAGCGTGTCTTCAGTCTCGCTGTTGTTTAGTCATAATCGAGGAATACTAGGTCTTTTGAGCATGATAAGGGATGTATATTGTCACGAATGACAATCAGTGAAGCGACGAATAGATGACGGAAACTATTATACATTTAAGGGGGCGAACTTGCGTCCAAAAGAAAATTGAAGAAGGCTAGCGTCGCAGGCGTCGTCGACGGCGGCGTAACAGCAGGAATGAGCGCTGGCGCGAGACAGGCTCCGGACCGCCACGCGGAGCACCTTTTGCATCCGCGTGGGTTTTTGGAACATTCCGCGCACAACGCTCGGCGCGTAGAACATTCCTAACCCGATCAGACGACAAGGTTCTAGAATTCACGATATTGTCAAGTTGAAGGAATAAATAAAAGAGGAGAACGGTCCCTAAAATCGAACTCGAGCCTCCGGGAGAGAGCCGAGGCGGAAACCAGTCGGCCACGCGCTCGCTCGGCAACGCTCGCGGCATTATGGTTCACACGCTTCAGTTTGCCTAACTACAGGGTGAAACAAGGAGACGGCAGGCTCTTTAAATCGACCGGAAAATTCGGTTTCTTAACCTATCGCGCTACGACTTTGTGCAGCGTTGCCCACAGATGGTGCATTTGTTTTGTAAAATTTGCAAAGAACGAACTTACCTGAGGAAAAAGTAAAGAAAGAAAAAGGCTTAGCTCCTATGGAAACGCAGCGACGCCAGCGGTCTTCAAACAAAACGGCGCCGTTTCGCACGGAAGTCAAGAGATGGCGCAAGCGGTCGCGACGCCAACTGCCGCCAACGAACGAGCAGACGACGCCGAGAGCCGGCGCTTTTAGCAGACAAGGAACTGCAGTTTCTTGTTGTTACCGCGCCTGCTTTTGTTTCTGCGACTGTCGCCGCCTGCGGAACGCGCGCCGCTTTTGAGTCGAAAAGTTCGTCTGCTAAAGAGGCCGGCTCTCGGCGCCCGTATGCTCGTTCGTTGGCGGCGTTCGTTGCGCCATCTCTTGTCTCCGGTGCGAAACGGCGCCGTGTTGTTTGCAGACCGGTGGCGTCGCTGCGTTTCCATAGGAGCTAAGCCTTTTTCTTTCTTTACTTTTTCCTCAGGTAAATTCGCTCTTTGCAAATTTTACAAAAAAAAATGCACCATCTATGGGCAACGCTGCACTAAGTTGCAGCGCGATAGGTTAAGAAACCTAATTTTCCGGTCGATTTAAAGAGCCTGCCGTCTCCTTGTTTCACCCTGTATATCATAAAAAGGACAAGAAACATAAATTATCTTCTAAATAAACTAGAGCCGCAAAAAAAAAAATATTCGCTATCAACAAGAAAAACAACAACAAGAAATAATTTGGAAGATAATAAGCTGCATAAAAACGCACAAATATATTCAACAAATAAACCATCCTGAGACGAAAATCCAATCACCTTTATTTGAAGGTGATCGCGGCAAAAAAATTAACATCGTTCCTACTCTTATTTTGGTCTCGGATCGCACCTAACAAGTTTTTAACGGGGTCTCATTATCCCACTCTTATTCAGCCCCGTCCAACTCTTAACGAGTTCGCCGCAAATGTTCCACTACTAAGCTCAGAGAAAGAAAAAAAAGAAAAAGGAACTATAAATTGTCCAACCCCTGAACGCAACAAACAAACGAGCGAGCAAAAACAAGAGTGCAACTTACTAAAGAAGAAAAAAAAACATCCGCGCAAGCACAAGCATAAGTAGACAGGAGGGCAATTCGCCCTGTCGAGGATTATTTTTTAGTGCATCGTGAAAGCTCCTGGTTTGGTTCCCTGGGGTATTGGGCGCCGAGCCGCGGTAGGCTCATTCCGGTGCTTGTAATTACGGCAGGACGCCGTTAAATATCGCGCCCATATCTCCTTGCTGTTTCCCCTTTATTCTTTCTTTCTCACTATACAGTTTTTGTTTTTCTAGATCGTGAGGGATCTTGCAATAGGTGTATTGGGCCAAAGATCCACCAATTCTCCTAGACTCTCCCGGTGGAGTAATTTTTCTTGTTTTTGTTTCTTTTAGAAATTTGCTCTCTTTGCTTTGTACCCCACTAACAATATACGTGCGGACTTGTTCGAAACTAACCAACGAGACCCCATTTTTCCAAAACTCTCATTTTTGCGAGAACCCAGTCAAAGAAAGCACTTGGTAATGCCTTACAGTTATGCCCTGAGAAGAAAGACAAATCTTTATTATCTTTTTAGGGTAGTGCAACTGCTTGTAATACCCGATGTTGATTGCACAGAACCACTGAACGAAATACAAAACACATGAACCAAAGTGACGCTCCTGCAATGGTCAAAGGCGTAACTCGAGACGAGAGCGGCTCTACGACGTGCTCGTTGTAAAGAACGAATTAGAAAGTAGTGACAAAGAATGACCCTACGTGACCAGCACAAGATAGATGCGTACACACGAAATTTGGTTTACAAGACGGAAAATGTCGACCTACACATTCCCGCGAAAGCCATGACGTCAGTGTTTTTCTCGCATAAAATTCTCCCCCGCAGGGGCACTTGTAAAAGCAGGTGCTTGGAGAGTGGCGTCTTCATGGACACTGACCCCCGCAGGGGGCGCCTGCACCTTAGGTGTTAAGTTCTTTCTGAGTAGCGCCCGATGGACCCCAGCCACGTGGGCCACCATACCCAGACGCAGGGGGCACCTGCGTCAGCAGGTGCTTGGTGAGTGGCGTCACTACGAACCCCAAGCCATGTGGGTTTGCCCACCCACGCCTGGCTATGCGTGGCTTCACCCGTGTCCGGGAAAAATGGGATCCTGGAGGTTGAGCTAAGCCCGGGGCATGTTTGGACCCTTCGGTGCCCCCCGGCGAGGCAATATACCACTTCGGCCACGGCTCCTCGTAGACGGCTGTCCTGGCTTGGCCCGACCAGGATGATTCAGTCAGTCGCCTTTCTTCACCTCTCCTTTCTTTACCATTCTTCCCCTTCTCCTCTTTCTTCTCATGTCATCTTCTTTGGCAGCAAGGGCTTACCTTGAGTGGTGACAGATACCCTCGTCCAGATCCACACTTGGTTATATCTCCCCGCAGCAATGTTAGAGTAACGCCTGCAGCCAAGCCCTTCTTGCTGTGGTGGATTACCTAACCTCTTGTTGGGCTGGTTTTGGGCAGCGCACCGCGGATTCTGAACACTCCTTGGCCTCTTATGGCGCCCCACCCCTCCAAACCCCGTTCAGGGCACGCCTTTAAAAGGCGCTGCCCTGAACGGGCTAAGACCCTCCCTACAAGGCTAAGAAACTCTACTGTGGAGACCTCCTTGTGGAGGTAGAAACGAAAAACGAAGCGAAGCACTCTTCAAAATGACCAACACTGGTGACTTGAAAGTCACGGTGAGCCCTCACCATACACTTAACACCATTCGCGGTGTCCTTTGCCGCATATGCCCTTATGTCCCTAACCCTCAGCGGTGCTTCCGTTGTTAGTATTTTGGACGCTGATCACGAAGCTGTCGTGGAAGGGATACATGTGCAAAGTGCGAAATTCAAGGCCATGTCTCCGACATTTGAGAGGCCGTGGCCCATTGCGCTAACTGCGGTGGACCACACTCCGATTACCTCCGCAGCTGTACTTTCTTTCAGCAATAAAAATATACTATTTCCATTGAAGTCAAGGAAAACATCAAGCACATAGAAGCAAAGAAGCGTTTTTCCTTTTTGTCAAGGGGAAGTTACGCTGAAGTGGTGCGCAGGGGCCCTGCAGCGCGCACGGAATTTAGGGCTACCCAGGTCTCTTTCGAGATCTTGGCGGCCGACCTCAGGGCCCCGGCTCCCCGACCAGGGCAGCAGCAGCTCCCTCCAGCCCCTGGTGGTAGCACGCAGGCTGCCCCTCCATCCAAGGAGAGGCCGGCAGCTGCCGAGCCTGCCCTCTCTCCGAGGTCCCCTTTCTGGTGAGAGGGAGCGAGTTTCTCGCTCTTGCTCGCTGGAGGGCGCCGCCTACTGAAGGAGCAGAATGGTGCCCATGCGGCACCTGTGAAAGGAGGGGGTCAAGATGAGCTTGGCTGACCCCTCGCACATTTCATCTGCCTCTTCTCCATCCGGTCGTGGCCGGGGTTTGGCCCCGCCCGTGCCATGCCGGACCAGCTCTGTCGTACTTCATCCAACAGACACTTCTCAGGACGTGGAGATACCAACTGATTCTGACAATCTGTCTACTCCTGGGTCCGACCAGGATGGTGTGGAATCAGAGACACTGTCTCGTAAATCTAAAGAGAAGCAACCTGAAGAAGCGCCCAAGTGATGGCCCCGGTAGCTGCCGTATTGTGGTCACAACTTCCACCTAGTTTCAGTTGGCTGTCCATAGTTTTATCTATTTTGCTAAGTTTTATCCACTTATATTTACATATTTACACATTTTTTAATAGATGACTAAGTTACATTTTATGCAATGGAACTGTTGAGGTTTTTTAATAAATATTGATTATGTTAATCATTTAATGGATGAGCTTCGGCCTGTCACTCTTGCTTGAAAGAAACCCATCTTCACTCTAATTCTTTTAACATTTTAAGATGTCACCAGGTTTTCTGGAAAGATCGTCCCGCTTCCACTCTTGGTGGTGTCGCAGTGGTCGTACAAAGTGGAGTCGCTTGCTCTCAAGTTTCACTCTGCACGCCACTGGAGGCTGTTGCAGTGAGTCTACTCATGTACCGCCTTTTAACGCTTGTTTCTTTATACTTACCACCAAATGTTTCTTTGAATCTTCACGAGCTGCACGGACTTCAAGGACAGCTTCCTCAACCGTTTTTAATTTTGGCAGATTTTAACGATCATCATCCCATGTGAGGTCAATACTCCCGGGGAGGTGTTATTGAACGTCTTTTATTGTCTTCTGGGCTGTACCTTCTTAACGGGAAAAAGCCATCTTTTTTTAGTGCAGCACACAACTGATTCACATCTATTGATCTTTCTATTGCTTCACCTTTATTACTTCCTTGCTTTTCATGGAAGGTTTCCGCAACCCTTTTGGAACTGATCATTATCTTATAGTTTCAGAAAGTACTGTCCAATTGCCTACTCTTCTAAAGCGGGTCCCTAAGTTGAAGTTCGAGAAGGCTGACTGTGCACGTTTTAATTTTCACTGCAATTTAGATCCTTCACTTCTTTCTTTTATGTCACTTGAAGACGCTACGCTTTATGTCACTGAGAGGATACTATGTGCTGCTCAGCGTTCTATTCCACAAACTTCTGGTAAAGTACCAAAACAAATGTAAACCTTGCTGGAACAAGTAGTGTGCCACAACCCTGGCAGATCAAGACAGGGCCTGGGAAAGATTTCGTAGATATCCCACTTCACACAACATGCGCCGAAACGCCAAGGCTTATTGGACAAGGATGCAGGCAAAACGGAAGTCTTCGATGAAGTACCTTTCTTCTCTAACAGTTTTGTCCCCGCCAAAGAGGCCTTCGACATATATAGGAAAGTAGATGGGGGCTACAGATGCTTTGCCATCCCAACGTTTAATGCTCCTTGTTCGTCAATAAAAGACACAGGTAACATCCTCGGACACATTTTTATAATTCATCTAGCTCGGCCAACTACAGTGCTAACTTCGCACAGTTTGAAGCTCGTGCAGAGCAACAAACGTTAGTCATTTCTGGAGAAAATGCAGCCTCTCATAATCAGGCATTTACGCGATATGAACTTGAGATGGCCCTTAATGTCAAAAAGCTAACTGCTCCTGGGTCCGATGGATTTCACTATGAAATGCTTCGTAACGTGTCCACGGAATCCCTTGAAAACCTTCTCCTTTTTTCTTTTAAATTCTTTATGGGAATAGGCATGTTTTCCTCAGACTTGGAGGCATGCACATATTGTTCCCCTTCTGAAACATAATACAGGCCCCTCACAGCCGTCAAGTTACCGCCCAGTCGCACTGACGAGTTGTCTCAGAAAAACGTTAGAAAGGCTGATAAACAGGCGACTGGTGTATGTATAGGAACAACAGAGGGCCTTTCATAACTACCAGTGTGGACTCCGCCGAGCGCGTTCTACTCTCGACCACTTGATACGCCTGGAAACTGTGATACGTAAGGCATTTCTAAACCGGCAGCATTGTGTTGCGGTTCTTTTTCGATTTAGAAAAGGCATATGATACAGCGTGAAGAAATGGGATTTTTCGAGATCTGTATGCATATAACATCTGTGTCCGTATGCTGCAATGCATAACAAAATATCTAACAGACAGGACTTTAAAAGTTCGTCTAGGCTCCAACCTATACGATTCCTTCGTGCAAAAAAATTTAGTCTCTCAAGGAGGAGTGTTGAGCGTGACTTTATTTGTGCTAAAAATGAACTCACTTGCACGACTGCCACCTCCCTCTATTTCATATTCTCTTTACGCTGATGATATACAGACATTGTCCTCCTCTTGTAACCTTACCCGCTATGAACGCCAATTGCAGACAGCCATAAACAAACTTTCCAAGTGGGCTGACGAGAACGGGTTTAGGTTCTCTGCATCCAAAACAGTCTGTGTGTCCTCTTTGCGTCGTGGGCTGGCATTGGATTCATCACTAGAACTAAGTGGAAACCCTGTACCTGTCAGAAAAGAGCATAACTTTATTGGTGGGACATTTGATAAAAAGTTTAATTTTATTTCCCACCTGCAACCTTTGAAAACTTAAGGTCTTCAGTCTATAAATTTTTTGAAAGTTCGACGTCACAAGTCATGGGGTTCAGACAGAAAATATATTCTACGGTTGTACAACGCCCTTGTGAGATCTCGTCTTGACTATGGTGCGGTAGTGTACGGATCGGCCCAACCATCTGCCCTCAGGATGTTGGACCCTTCTCAACACATTGGCTTGAGACTAGCAACTGGTGCTTTCCGGACGTGCCCTGCTCCAGTTTGTATGTTGAAGCTAACGAGCTATCACTGAGCAAATGACGTACATATCTTAGCCTAACATATGCTTATATGATTCTGGCTGACCCTCAGCACCCCACTTACTCGTCACTTACAAGGTCGAGGTTCCCCGTCTTTTTAACAAGCCAAGCATCGTGACAGAATTAAGCTCCCGCATTGAAGACCTTTGCACATCCCTGCATTTTTCACTAACCGGGTCGGCCTCATTTGAAAAGCCGACGACTCTATTCCTCTCTGGAAGACTCTGCCAGTTGCCTGTGACTGGTCGCTCACATAATTTAGCAAACATGTCTTTTCCCATGCTGTAATTCAGCTAGAGTTTTGTGAAGTAAAAATCGAGTGTGATGGTTATATTCATGTTTAAACGGATCGCGCCAAGACTTCATATTTTGTTGGCTGCGCTGTGTATTCAGAAGGCTTCCCTAAATTTAATCGGCTTAATGCGTTTGCCAGCATTTTTACAGCAGACCTCTATGCAGTATCAATGGCGATTGACCACATTCTTCATAAGAAAATAATAAGAGCTCTTCTGTTTTTTTTTTATTCTCAGAGTGTGATTGTTGCAGTGTGCTCTCTTAAAGATACTAAAAACACGCTTGTACAACAAATTCAGTTTAAACTCAACACTCTCTGCATGGCGGTAAAATCAAAATATTTTTGGGTACCTAATTACGTAGGCATCGAAGGCGACGAGAAGGCCGACAGGCTTGCAGGGTCTGTGGAGAGCCTTGTCCAATCGTCTTCCTGTTTACCATATAAGGATATAACGCCTTTAGAAAAGTCGTCCCTTTTTCGTTTGGCAATTCGAATGGGACAGTGAGTGTGAAAATAAGCTCCACGTTACTAAGCCTGCTCTTCGAGCCTGGGAAAGCTCTTCATGCAAGAGCTGTTTTTATGAAACCTTGCTGCACGTTTGAGAATCGGGCATTCCTTTATCCATCACAAGTACCTTCTTTGGGGGGAATATCCACCTCTTTGTGATTAGTGTGGTGATACTCTTACAATTTTACATATCTTGTGGTTCTGTGCCGGTCTGGAGCCAAAGCGTCGTGTTTCCACAACAAATCCCGTTTCATCCGGCCCACCTGCTGGAGGAGAATCCAATAGTCCCTTTTAGCAGGGTAATGCACTTTCTTACTACCACTGACCTTTAATACCAACAATAGGTTTACCAAGTCCTAGGTTGCACATTTGTGAAACCATCACCGAAGTATGCTGATTGTGACTGTCGTTTGGCGCAGATGGCTTCGTAGCTCTTGTGTCATTAAACCCCAAAGTCATCATAAAATTCTCCATGTTCCTAGCTAAAATGGCAAGCGCACGTGCACGTACCTGGGTAATCTCGCGCATCGCGCGAGCAAAAGTCATAAAATAGATTTTCGAACTTGCTTTCGACTGGGCTACGATTTGCGAGGTTTTAAACTGATTGCGTGGTACTGTTTGAGGGAGAATAATTTTCCCGAGGCGTTTTTGTTTTTTATTTGGATGTTTTCGGAGTTTCAGTGTCACAGCGCTCGCTTTGGTCCTCTTTTTAAAGTGATTACCAGGCTCGCGCTGAGCTGTGACTAATCCTCACTGTGGACAGCGAGCACACTCGACAAGACGAAAAGGCTTGCGTCTAATGTCATCGTTGACGGATCCGGCCCCGAGTGGCAAACACGATGAAGCTGGCCGAGAGTGCGCAGCAAAGCGCCCTTGGTCTCGGCATCGCCGCCTGCTAGCATCGCGCTCCTTGTGAAACTCTGCAAGACGCCATGCCGGCCATTGAAGATGCCAAGAGCTGAGCGACACCGCCTGGATTCACAAGTGATCACGTTTTAACCTTCAGGAAGGGGGCCCCCTTTCCGAAACGTTATCTTCTAGGTTTTACTTCCCCACCACGTGCCCATGTACAGGTAGCAAAATATCAGTTTTTATTTTAGGTCGTTATTGCGGCACTAGATGCGTTCGATAAACCATAGCTGGGAGAATTCGAAGTGTAAAATAAGGAGAACTTCCGCTCGATCACCGATAGCGGTCCCACATTTCATGCCGCCGCGTCACTATACCACATAGTACCAAGTAAAGTCACTGGAGCCTGGGAAAGTAGCTCAAGGCAAGGTTACTAGAACAACCTCAGTTTCACAGCTCCGCTGGAAACGTGGGCTCCACGGCGGTCGCGAGAGCTAGTATCGCTGCAGTCAAATGTTGGTTCCGGCAGTTTCGGTTCCTCGAGCCCCTCAGCGGAGTAGGCGATGGACGCTCGCTTCGCTCCTTTTTTTTCTGCTTGTTTACTTGTTCTGCACTGTCTTCGCCATTTCGTCTTGCAAGATTTTTGAGTTATGTGTTCTTCGTAGATTAGATTAAACTCTAATAGGACGTTTCATGGCGACCTGTTTTGCGTCGGGGTGCAAGAGTGGTTACCGCAACGATGCCTTAGCTCAGCGCCATTTTTTCAGGCCGCCTACCCTATTGACAAAGATTTTTACCGGAACTTCATTTCCAGTAAGAAATTATTCCACTCAATTATGGGACTCTTTTTACTTCCGGTAAAGCCGGAATTTTCTGGATTGTCAACGGACTTTTTACCGGAAGGTTACCGGATTTTGTCTTTGGAATTTTATTTCCAGTAAAAAATATATTTTATTTATTTTTATTTTTATTTTTCCGTACCTACATTTCGCCCAGGGGGCATTATTGTAGGGGGGTAACTGACATGGAAACACAACAAATGCACGAATCGAAATGCAAAAATATCAATACATCCTGACATCTGCTACAAATGATACAATGCGTAATAACAAAAACAAAACGGAACACAACATACACGTATCCGCTATAAGCTGCTAGCATCAGCACAATGCAAAAGAATGCATTAGTCATGGTTTATTCTGGTGTAAGTAACGACTTAAAAGACTATAAAACGTTTAATCTGAAGCTGAAACAACAGCTTCGGGGAGCCTATTCCACTGATTTGTTGTTCGTGGGAAAAATGACGATTGAAAAACATATCTGCGGCATGCTATTTCTCGTATTTTCTTCGTGTGGTCTAATCTCTGGGAAGTAAACGTTAGGGGTTTTAGGTAGATGTTCCTATCAATGCCGGTACGTTCACGAACAACTTTATTCACAAAAGAGTACATTGATAACCTTCGGCGAAGTTAGAGTGATGCCATGACAATGATTTTTAATGCCATGACACTGATATCAAAATAACAAGAGTTTATAACAAAAAGGACAGAGCGATTTTTGATGGCCTAAAGTTTATTAATCAAGGTTTTAGTGTCGGAATCTCATACTACAGCCGCATATTCTAAGAGGGAACGTACGTTAGAAATGTATAGTATTTTTTTTTTGACGTCACGAGGTGCCTGTTTAAAGTTTCTCTTTATAAAGTTAAGTACACGTCTTGCTTTCATTGTTATAAATTCAACATTACTATTCCACGTTAAGTTAGATGAAAAATAACACCCAAATAATTCACATCCTTCGCCAAGGTAATCTGATTTGCATCTAGATAGTAATTAGTCTGTATGTTTAGACGTTTTCTGCTAAAGCAGATAGAATTTCACTTTGCGAAATTCAGTTTCATTTCCATTTGCTGCACCACGTGAGTATTTTATCAAGATCAGTTTGCAAAGCGGCAGTATTGTCCTAGTTATTTATATCCTTGTATAACAATATCATCTGCATATAATCTTAGTTTGAAGGTAATCGCGTAGCCTATATCATTTATATAGGCTAAAAAAAGCGGACCAAGCACGGCTCCTTGGGGAACACCCGACGTTACTGAAACTAAATACGATTCTGAGTCATTAATAACTACTTTTTGGGAGCGACCTGTTAGATAGTCTGCTGTCCAACCAAGGACAGAAGCAGGTAAACTTAAAGATCCGAGTTTTAAAATCAATAAAGAGTGGCACGGTATCAAAGGCTCTCCTAAGTGTAACATTATACAATCAACCCGCTTCCCAGAATCTAAAGAAGAAAACACACCATACGAAAATTCGACTAACTGAGTGATGCAAGAGAAGCCTGCGCTAAAGCCATGTTGAAACTGGACAAAAAGTTATTTGTTTGCAAGGGCTGAAATATGTACATTAAAATGTAAATTATATGTTCCAGAGTATTGCAAGACACGCTGGTTAGTCAGATGGGTATATAGTTGGAAAAAAAAAGAACGGGGACCACTCTTCTGCACAAGAACAACAATCGCAAATCTTCATTCCGGAGGCAGTTTCTTTGACGATAGAGATAAATTAAACAAAACAACCAGAAACTTTAAAATAGTGGGTGCACAAGATTTCAAAACAGAACAAGGTATATGATCTGGCCAAGTGGAAGAGTTAGTTTTTAGTTGAGAAAGAAGTTTCACAACTCCATCATACGATGCATTGATATCTGGCATAGCCTCAAAATTACAAGAAGCTGGTTCCGAAAGTATGCTTTGTATAGTAACGGCAAAAACTGACTGGAAGTAATCATTCAAACCGTTCGCTTTGTCGACATCATTGATGACATTACCTTGTTCAGCTAAAATAGGATGGATAGTACTATCTTCTTTGCGATTAGATTTAACAAACTTCCACATCTACTTTGCACTATGCCTAAGCTTTTCACCAAGGCAGGAATAAAAGTGATCTTTGGCACTTTTTATTTTCAGCTTAATTTCCTTTCCCAGAATATCTAGCCTGTTAAACATTTCATTAGTCCTCTGGCTTAGGTACCTCCGAAAGAGGCGACATCTTCGATTCAGTAACCCTACCGAAAAACCCAGTATAACTTTTCGTTATCCGGATTATGGAACTAGAAATCTATCTGGATTCTATCAGAACTCTATCTGGATTTTTGGTTTTCAGAAATTATTACTTTGTCTACAGTCTGGATTTCAGGTTTCCAGCAAAATATTTCGAGTTCTATATTCCCGATAATGAAAAGTTATGCTGGGTTTTTCGGTAGGGAAGCGCTTGATCTCGTAGGTAAACCACGGCTTGCTGTGTCCTTTTTTACCCGAAACGATTTTTAACAGTATGTGGCAATCAATAAGCGATAATAAGTTGTTTTTAAATAGATTCTAAGGATCTTCAACACTGGACGTGGTACTGATCGCCACAAACTCCTCAAATGTAACTTCCAGGTTATGCATAATCAAGCCGTAATTACCTTTATCGAAAATGTACACCCTTCGAAGAGGGGAAAGCATGACCATTGGTCCTCCAAAAGAAACTTTAGCTAGGATACCGTCATGGTCACTTATACCAGGAATCGGTAAGACAGGTGGAATTGGAAAAAAAAAAAGTCAAGCGTTGATGTACTGTCACCTGCACGACGTGTGGGGAAATCAACAAACTGATAAAAACCGTTAGTCGCGATCATAGTAATAAATTCAAGGGAAAGTGCAGAGCGGCCAGTAAGCACGGGTGAATTGTTAGTCCACTGTTTATTAGGCATATTGAAATCACCGTCCAATAAAAAATTTGAATTTAGACTCAACGTTGTATGAGAAAGCGATTTAAAGGAAGAAAGGCTGCCCCCACTTGGGCTACGATAAAAAGCACCAAACGAGATAAGTTCACCATTGTGAAACACAACTTTGCACCACACATCCTCCCAATCATCATTAGTTTCTCCAGGTGCGCTTGGGAAGGATTTATCAACGAGTAGGAAAACGCCACCACCATGGGTGTCCCGATTGCGTCCTTAAACTTGAACTGTGGAAGGGAAAACTTCAGCATCACTGACACTATCATCCAGCTAGGATTCAGTGCCATTGATAATGTGTGCTTGTACTGAGACGATAAGACCAGCGAGTGTAACGGCCTTATTGATATTGCTTCGGCAGTTGATAAGTGAAAGAGTTATTTCGCTAGGCCAAGTGCCGAGTGGCGCAGGGTAAATCCGCAAAATGCACAAGTATGTGCTCCGCCACCTCTGCTTGTCTCGAATTGCTTTATAGTTATCTTCTTGACTAGATTACGGTGTGAGAAGAAGTATCATAGAAGTAACAGCAGCCGCCGAGCAACAGCTTGTCATGCCACAGTTTGTATGACGACTCTTGTTGTTTAGCAAAGGAAAGTAGTTTCCCGCGGGCATGACGAATCGGAGCGGAAAAATCCTCCCGCACAGCATACTGACTAGATTTGAGCTTATGACCCTGGGCAAGAATAATCTCTTCGTTCTTAAAGCGACAAAATTTCACATCAATGGGGCGGTTTTAGACTAATTGAAAGTGACCGATTCTGTGAGCTCTTTCAATATATGGTTTCTCAATCTCGATACCCATAGTTTCAGTAGCCACAGATAGCACAGCGTCTAGCCATTGATCCCACGTTTCCGATTTGTTGTCGGGCAAGCCGGAAAAAAAGGTTATTTCTACGCAGTCTGTTTTCAGCATCGTCCGCAGCGGCTTTCAATGCAGCGATATCTTCACACATACCAATTACATTGTCCGTAGACAGCAGACGGCGCTGTTCGAGGCAAGTTACCCTTTTCGCCAGACGCGTCATCTTACATTCAACAGTCTGTTGCCATTGCTGCATGACTTGCAATGCTGTCAGCAGCTGCAATTTCCCCTGTCCGAAACGCAGTACAGACGAGCACTCGCAAGAATCAGTGAGAGTGCCCAATTCACAATGCTCATTCGGGCCAGGGTTCTGTTCAACGTCCCCCGCCAAAAGCAAAACCATATGCCAAAACACGATACAGAAGATGAGAAACAAACATTGACAAAGAACACTGCGCAAGGTTTTGCCAACGTCAATATTAAAGGGGCACGAAACCGCAAGAAGGCAACGGTTACACGTTCTAAAGTAAGAAGAATTGTTTAAAAAACTAACCAGGGTCACAAACTACCGTGAGTACATGCTCGGTACGGTGTGTGCCCCAAATTCGGCAGCCGTTAAAGGTGGTTTAAATACGCCCTCTGTCGAGGTCCCTGATTGCCAGATGAAGGGGTCGGTTTGCTCCAAACGAAGCGGAGGAATCCTGGCTGGTGGCTGTTCTGTCTTCACACGATGACCGATGTAGATCGATCCCGCGTCAGCAGAAGGGTCATTGCCTTGAGCGAGGAATTCATCGACGATAGCAGCTGGTCCGAGAGTCCAGGCAGCCAATAGCACGGGATTATGGGACTGTTTTTCCTTCCAGTAAAGCCGGTATTTACCAGACGTCACTGGATTTGCCGCAATTCACCGGAACTTACCGTGTTTCTTTTTTTTTTTTTTTCGGATGTCAGCGGTAGGCACTTAGGAAGAACTCTGTGAATTGTGGGTGATGTATGTTTACCAGATGCTGGGCGATTCGGTAACAATTAAAACGGTTAGTCCCTATAGACCTGAAAGTTCCATGTCTTTATGTCACAGGGTCGATACCAGTGAAACAATTTGCACAGCTGTAGAATAAAGCAATGAGACCAAATAGGAACAACCAAGTCCTTTGTACCAAAAAATATCTTTCAAGGTACTCACAATGCCGCTGGGTAAATTCCTAGATGTACGGTAGTACAACTAATAAAACCGAGCAGGTGCACCACACAGACACACACATACTGCCAGCAGCACATTTAGCGAAAACCACGAACGCGCATCAACAATCCGCCGCCGTTCAGAATAAATAATGGGCACAGTCACGTTGTCGTCCCTGATGCCGTCGCCGCAGGTGCATCACGCGGACACATACACACTGTCAGTAGCACGCTTAGCGAAAAACACGAACGCGCGGAACGAATATCCGCCGCCGTTGAAAAATCACGGGCAGTCACGCTGTCGTCACTGATGCTTTCACGGCGTCTCCGGCGTTCTTTTCGCTCAATGGATGTTTACGAAGCCCTGCGGACAAAGAGGCGTAAGAAACAGGTCACTGAAAGATTTTTTTTTATTCGCACACCCAGCTGTTCTGGAAGATACAGGCCGCACACATGGAACGGGAAACCGACAGTGAGCGTCCTTCGTGACCGTTGCTGGTTAATAATATTAAATGTCTTTATTTTGTCAACAGTTTACAGTTGGAATGTAAAAAGGAAAAAAAGCTGTAACACAGCTTGACTAACAAAAACAAACGGTTTTCTTAAACAAAGAAAAAAACAGTAAAAAGACCCCATAAAATTTTCCCCACGAGAGGGAGAGAGGGTGCCAGGTAGAGAGGGTGCGTGGTAGGAATAACTTAAATGATAAACAATTACAGGAGGTACCTAAGCGAATCGAGAACATGGTATCCAAGCAACCGAAAAGAGAATGGACATATGAAGACTTAGCGTTTTCAAAACAGAGTTAGAGAAATATCGAATCATACAAGGAGGAAAGAAACTAAAACGCAAGCTAAAAAGCTATTGGGATGAAGAGGTTAAGGTAGCAATATCGAAACAACAACAGGCATCTAAAGAACACAGATGGGCAAAGAAAAAGGGGGCCACACTATCCGAAGCAGCATCGAAATGGGAGGAAATTCAGAAAAGAAAGCGGGAGGCGTCAGCATTAATACAGGCCAAAAGTGGGAGGGCAGGGGTCCAGTGGATGAGAGAGATAAACCAGAAGGATAGGAATGCGGCAAAAAGGTTCTGGGAACACATCAGTGCACAGGGAGAAAGGACCGAGGGGTACCAGCAGACACTAACCACACAGGAAGGGACAAAGGTAGAGGGGGAAGAGGCATTAGACATACAATCGAAGCAGCATTTTCGGATTTAGAACCAGATCAGGTCGTAGGGAATGGTAGCGTCTACACAACACAAGAGGAGGATCATAGTGAAGAAGAGGAAATGACCACTGGGGAATAGGAAAAAGTAGAAGGAAAGATTCCGGCTGGAACTACGACAGGTCCAGACGGCGTACCAATGAGATTGATAAAAGTTCTAGGCAAAACAAGCAAATTGAAACTAAGGCAGGTGATTGACCAGATACTTATTGGAGGGGGGTTACCCAGTGACTGGAAATTGAGCAGGATGAGATTATTATATAATGGCAAGGGAGACAAAGACAGTATCAAATCATACCGACCAATCACAGTAACTTCAGTAATATACAGACTAGTTATGCAAATTGTAAAAAGAAGAATGGAAGAATGGGCAGATAGAAAGCAGAATCTGGGGGAGCTTCAAAATGGTTTCAGGAGGGATAGACGACTAGATGATAACTTGTTCGTAATCACGCAGTGCATAGAGATAGCAATGACAAGTCTAAGGACATTGTGGATAGCATTTGTAGACATCAAAGGGGCATATGACAATGTGAATCAGGAATAACCCTGGAACCAAATGAAGGGATATGGGCTAGGGGGAACCATGGTTAAGTTTCTAGAACGGGTTTATTCGGAGAATAGGGTGGTTATAACATGGGAAGCCGAAACTACGAGACCAGCAGCAATAAAAAGAGGTCTTAGACAGGGTTGCCCATTGTCTCCCCTGCTCTTTAGGACATACCTCAGTGAGATGGAAAAAAGGTTAGAGCAGTGCAACCTAGGTTTTGACCTGATTTACATGGAGGAAGGACATAAAGTAAATCAAGTATTGCCAGGGTTAATGTATGTAGACGACATTGTACTCGTATCAGAAAGTCGTGAGACAATCCAGGAACTGATTAGGATTTGGAACAGTGAAGGGGACAGTTTAGGAATAAACTTTAGTAGCGACAAGTCGGGTCTAATAGTTTTCAATGACGAGAAGGGGGAACCCCTAGAGATACAAGACACATTGATAGAACACATAGAAAAGTTCAAATATCTGGGAGTATGGTTAAGTGAAGGAAGGCGGTATCTAAAAGACCATGAATATATTCTTATAAAGAATGGGAAACGAGATTCAGCTATCATGAAACACAAGGCACTATAGAACTATAATAGATATGAAGTCGTTAGGGGTGTATGGAAGCGAATCATGGTGCCACGACCTGTCATTTGGGAATTCGGTATTGTGTGTGAGGTCGGAAATCCAGGCAGGTTTAGAGATACAGCAAAGGAGTGTGGGTAGGTTGGCATTGAAGGCACATGGGAATACAGCAATTGAGGGAGTACAGTGGAATTTGGGTTGGGCATCTTTCGAGAGTAGAGAAGCGATCAGTAAAGTAAAATTTGAACAAAGACTAGTTAAAATTGAGGATACACGGTGGGCAGCGAAAGTGTACAAGTATCTATATATGAAAAGTCTAAACACTAAGTGGACAAACCGAACCCGCAAGCTGAGATTTAAATACATTCAACGAGATGGAGCGGATCAGAGCATATCAGTAGAAAAGGGAGTAAAGGAAAACTGAGAGGAAATTGTGGGAAGAGAGAATGCAGGGGAAATCAGCTTTAACATTATACAGGGCACAAAAACAAGAAATAAAGAAGGAACAACTGAATGGTAATTCAGTGGGGGCTCTTTGTAGTTTGATGCTAGAATGGGGGTGGTAAGAACGAAAACGTGTAGGGCTAAATTCCAGGAAGTAGACACTCTGTGCGACGTATGCAACCGCGAAAGGGAAACTATAGAACATGTAATTTTGAGGTGCACGGGGCTTCGTCCCACCCTCTTGGAAAGGGGGGGGGGTGACTATGGATTTAGAGGGGGCACTGGGTTTTCCAGATGTGGATGGACGAATGGGTAGGGAAAGAATTGCGGTAACTAAGAGGAGATGGGAAGATTAGTGGAAGGAGATCTAGGGAAGGGTAAAAAAAACACAGATAAAAGTAGGCAATTTAATCACTTCAAAAGGGCGCCCCCCCCCCCGCCCTTTTCAAGTGATTAAATTGCTTACTGTGATCGGTATTTTTTTACCCTTCCCTTGATCTCCTGTTATAACAAAATTTGTTTACTCTTCCCTCGATCTTCTGTTATAACAAAATTTATACAAATTTAAAAAAAAGCAAGGAGGCATGACGAAATGTTAGGCTAGGTGGCGCAAGCTGCCGCCCGTTACAAGTGGTATAGCTATTACCATTCATCTATCCATCCATCCACTTCTCCGGCTTCCCCCTCCCCTCACGTCGGCTTCCAGTGAAGTTCGGTAAACGGGGAAACGAGTCACTCGTTTCCGGTAAACATTTCCAACAAAGTGGCTACGGGTGAAATTCCGGCAAATATTCCAGCAAAAACTGGTAAACTACGCTGGTTTCGAATGAAAACGGGTGAAACTTGACCAGTATTGACCGGATATCACTGGAATTTCACCGGATGTCACTGGAAGTTTTTGCCTGATTTTTCAATAGGGGAGAGACCCTAGTGAATTCAAAAGGTGGGGACAAGGCTCTGCACAAAAAAGACAGGAAACTTACTTCAAAGTGTAAAGTTTGTGACGTGCATTTCGAATACGGGAATGTCATCAAGCACTACCGTCACGTTGTTGGCGTTAAAGTGGTGCTTCTTCCTCGTGGGAAGTGGCAGTTAGCACCGGGTGCGATCTCGCGTTTGTTTTCCACGCTGCCGGCACACATCTCGAAGCCCAAATGCTCAGCGAAGAGAAAATCGCCCAAGAAACGCGCCACACTGTGTTAACTCGGGGTTTCGTTAGTCAGCGGAGAATTCCTCTGATATGTTCAACACCCTTCAACAAGACACGATTGAAAGTTGGAGTGCCGATGTTACTCTTACATTGGATAATTTATCAACTGTCACTTTACCGTCAGGGCAGTGGATCTTTGAACACTTGGATGATAAAGTGACATACAAGAGTTGTGGACTATTCTACGCTCATTGCCTTGTGCAAGGTGACCTACTTGTGCAGAAGGCTGTTGTTATTGACGAGCACTTGAACTGCGTAATGAAAGGCTACAGCAAGCGTCACAAGCAGCTGTCATATGACCTCAAGGATACGTCTGACATCGAAAGTGTATTGAGGCAAGTGGATGAGCTGAACATTTGTGAAGGCATAAGCACAAACCACTCATCCGGTGAAAGAATGCACCACAAGGTTGTTTTGTTTTGTCACTACGGCAGATTTGCCCCAAGTGCCTGAAACTGCGTAGAATCATGCAGCAAGCGAAGCTATCAGGCAAAAGGAGGAACGTTTGAAAGCTGAAGACGCGCAGCCTATAAAGAGCTTTGCTCCGAGCTTTGGCAGCTCGCGAAAAAAAGAAGAGAGAGGTCTTGAACCTGAAAGATACACTTAAGAAAACTTCAGAGGAGTGTGTCGAAAAGTATTTAGGTGGCCTTCCATCACTGCAACGGCTCTCATTAATGACGGCATTTCGACAGATCAAAGAAAAAGCACCATGTGGCATGAGGTACAGTGCAGAATGGTTGCTCAACTGCATGCTCGTCAGAATTGCAAGTCCAAGGGCATACAAGCTGCTAAACAACCTCAAACTGCTATCACTGCCAAGCATGAGCCGTTTGACACAGATATTAAGGAACATACCATGTAAATATGGCTTCAATGCATCTTTGAAAGCTATACAAAATCAGATGCACAACAAAGCTGAGCACTTTACGTTTGGAACTCTCATTTTGGATGAGATACAACTGAAACAGTGATACGACTTTAAGAAGTCAACATACAAAGTCGACGGTTTGTTGAATATGGTGGAGTGACAAAGGAAGGCATAAGCCAGCTAGCCGACCGCGCTTTAGTGTTTATGTGTGTGCCTCTTTTTGAAGGGTGTGTACAGCTAATAGCCAGCTTTTCGACAAGGAGTGCAGCACCTGGGCGTGTCTTGGCAGAACTGGTACTCGAAGCTGTCGTGCAGCTGCACAAATATTGGGCAACTGTTATCGTTCCGGTGAGTGATGGTGCCGGAAACAAGTCTATGTGGCAGCTGTTCGGTGTGAGCGGCGGCATGGTTTTCACGAAACACAAGATTCCACACCCGTGTCTTCCCGATGGACAGTACTTACACTGTATCTGCGACTGTGCCGCACGCCATCAAGTGCATTAGAAACCATCTCCTCAAGCACCAATATGGCCAGGTATGCAAATTTGGCTTTATGAGTGGTATCAAATATTTGCTTCGTGCAAAAACTCAGACATTACTTTTTATATATTTTTCAGACAGGAGCACACTGCATTAATTTTCACCATTACAGGGTACGTTTTGAAACTGAAAGAGAAGCACCTGAAGGCTGCCCACAAACTGACACCAGCACATGTGCAGCCCAACAACTTGCAGATAATGAATGTATATAAATTTTATAAATATACATTCATTCTCATTATAACTTCTGAGAGTGCAAACATGACTCCCTTAAATGCATAGTCTAACTCGTTACTTACAGTTGTTCAGCCTGAAACACGGCGATCGCGTTAAAGGCTTACCGGGAGCAGGGTGTTCAAGAACTTCAATACTCGTGTGGCACTGAAGCCTTTACCAGAATGACAAATGATCTCTTCGATTTCCTAAATGCAAGACATTTTTTGAAGGCATCAGAAAGGATTCTCCAAAACTTCAGGAATGAACTTTTCAAACCCTTGTTGCTGGTATGATTCCAGTTGTACAATTTCCTAGAGCGAGTGTTCTTACCACTCTAGGTCATCAAGGACTACCTTCAGATGTTGAACGAAACAGAACGGAACCATTGCCACCAAAACATGCGTCTGTTCGCTTCCCGCCAAACGGTAGAATTCTTGCGAGTGACACTGCTTTCTGTCTTGGACATTATTGAGGAGCTCCACAATGCATTGGGAACCTACCTTCTGACAGCCTAGCTGAACCAGGATTCACTCGAGGTAACATGCGTAACGGAATAGAAATATTAGGCATTGAGTGCCCTGTTCTACCTGCTTATACTTGATGTTTATTTACAGCGGTTCTTTGGGCTTGTTCGTTCCTTCAAAGGCAATAAAGACCATCCCAGTATCACCCAGTTTAGCCAAATCTACAGCCTCTTGTCTCTTTATGCACCACTTAGAACTGCCATCAAAGTAGGCTGTGCTGGTACATGCGAATCAGTTCTAGTTTCACTCCAGGATAGCTTGGGGCAGAAAGCTAAGGCTGTAGCGGAGCTCAGATTAGCTGTTGAGTCGAAGCTCTCCGAAAAGCAGCAGCGCATCAGCGTGCCCTGTGAGCAGCATGATGAGCATGATTATCGCAAGTCAGATGTTCAGGACATGCTTAATTCTACCTCTGTGGATACGTTCATAAGAAGATTGACAAAGCAATGTAATGCAGGGAATGCCTAGAGACTGTCACTGGTAACCCTGAAGGCCTCGAGTGTAGGCCACCTGAGAGTCTAGCTGACAGAAATAAGGTTTTACACAAGTTTTATAGCACGATGAAGGAGGGGGAGAAGACTGTTCAATACGCACTTGACGACAGCCCCGTGTTCGGCGACCTTTTCTGGCATGCGTTGGAGAAGCTGGAGGCGTCGGCATTGCCCTCTCTAAGTTGTGCCACTCAACAACAGCAAGTGACAGCGAGTGTAGTAAAGTCCTACATTCTTACGAGAATGTACTTCTGCAAAAAAAAAATAATAATCGCGAAATAGAACTGGTTGAAAAAATGAGGAGTGTAAGACAAAGGGCAAAGTTGCTTTATCATTTGTACACAGTTCCTCGTGTTATGTAGACTGGAGACTGCATTAGAAGTGTTTTAATAGGGGAAATGTCGGAGAAATATAAGCCTAATATTTGTCAATAAAAAAACTTGTTTGTTTTGTTCATTGCCTGCTATTTGTGTGCAGCATGGAACGTAAGGTAAGGACTATTTTATTAATCAAACTTTACCTCTGAGGTAAGAAATTGGTGTCCTAGAGGTAGAAAACGCTAAACTACCATATCTTAATTCAATACATCACACGGCGTGTTATGCAGGTGCTGCGAACCTCTGCAGGGGCTTTTTAACAGCTGGCATAAAATTGAGATGCTAATTGTTTTAGTAAAACCATATTTTTGATGGGAAATGACCGCCGATAATGCAATAGGTTTAGACTAACACCCTCGGAAAGCTCGTGTCAGTTTCTGTATAAGTTGGCCGCACATCGATCACGTTTAGTTTTATTTGCGCGAGAAGTGGGGACACTGGAGGTATGCGTGGCTGGCAGAAAGGTTACAATGTAACCATACGCGGAAGCATCTGCAAGCCAACCTTCTCTGAACAAATAAGCATCAAAACACCGAGAAACAGAAAGAATGATACACGCGGAGACTATTAAAAGACTCCACGAACAAGTGAAGCCACGGAACCCGTCAATACAACAAAAAACAATTAAGCTTTATAATTATGCGTATGCCAATTCATCGTTTATAGTTGTATTGAAAAGCGTGAATGACTGATCATGCAGCATTTTGATGCAAAGCGGAACAGCGAGCGTGAAAACTAAATCGTACGGAGCACACCGCGCAGTCACTCTATGCTGCAGCAGACGACACGCGAGACGGAAGGCGCAAGACTTGACTGCAGCGCCGTTAGTTCTTGCGACCGCCGTGTGTGCCACTTCCGTCCATGGCCTGGAATAGGGAGCTGTGAAACTGAGCTAGCTCTAGTAACGTTGGTTCAAGGTGCGTCGATGGAAGAGGAACGTGCAACGCGCAGCCTAGAGCCACTAAATGAGCTCGGCACTCTGCCCGGGATATTTTGCTGGACGCCGCCATCTCGGTGCTTGTGCAAAGCAGAAGCCGTTGCGGATCGTCATGATTCAAAAGTGTGACTTCCTCGGCATTATATTCCGTGCTAGAAAGCTTATGTAATATCGTTTTGTGCTGTCGCGCACAGTTCAAACATTTGTGAAGGACGGAAAAACATTTTTTTGTTATTTCAAATAAAGCTTCAGATTAAAGGCAACCATGATTTTAAGCCACAAGATGGGTAAGTGTCGTTACTCTGAAGCGTAGCTTACTGCGTGGCAGCAGTGCAGCCATTGGGAAGATCGTGGGGGCAGAGCGCAGCATTGAGCTAGATTTCAGATGACATTCTCTTCCCAGAAGCGAAGCGCGGCACGTGTCTCAAGCATTTCCGCAACAATGAATGGCGGCACTTTTCAGTTATTGAGGGGCTCTAGTACGAAGATGGCAGCCGCGCCACGACGGTAAAGACCCGCTAATTACTTGAAAATTGGGTTCTAAATTATACGGAGCAGGCAAAAAAAAGTATAAGAGGACGTGCTCTTAGTAATTTTGATTTATTCGTTTGGTTATAAATACTATCAGCCCGTGACGGCTATTACTGGGGGTGGAAATCTGGACGAAAGAAAAATACACACTTTAACAGAAATTTATAAATATACAACTAAACAGTTGCCAAATAAGAAACGCCAACATCGTGCCATGAATAATCAAACATGCATCAAAAGGCAAAAAACTCGGAAAATGAACCAAGAAAGAACAATTAACACATGACATAAACCTCGAACCTACAGGCGAAAAATGACACGAACACAAAAAGGTCTCTAACACACTCCTTTTCGTGGATACACATTAAAAAATGTCACTACCAAATCGCGATTTGTTGTGGGCGGTAAACAATATGCTAGGTTCATTTTAAAAATTCACTGAGAGATGTACATGACACAACTTTATCGGGTAAATTATTGCACTTTTTGTTTGCTCTAGGGAAGAAACTGAATTTAAAACAGTCGTTTCGAACAAATGGGTTTGGAATAAACATGCTATTGGGATGCCTTGATGATTCGTTTTTGCAACTATCAAAGTTTTCGAACCTATATGTTTTGACATGATTTTGAAAAAATTGGAAAATAAATTATAATCTATCAAGCTTAGCACTAGATTAAAGTGAAGGATGGTTGGCATTTTAACATAGTTTAGTTGCTGAGCAATACGTCTACAGAGTATCAGCATCACCCTTCAGTGCTTTCATCTTCATTAAACCTAAAGCAGACACGGGCAGGCTAGCAGGCACATTCGTGTCAAGTCGGGATCACGCCGCTCACACAAACGACAGTCGGCAAACACGAGTCACCGCAATTTCCTTGGTTCGAATGCCGCGTGCCCAAGTGTTTCTTCCTTCTAACTCATTGGCATGCGGCACTCGAAGCACGAGTTTCGCAGTGACCCGCGTTCAAATCTGTATGCAGACTGCCTATTGTGCAATGTATAAGCAGTGTGACCCCGGTTTTAGGGATCCTACCTCTTTGTTTTGCCTGGCACGCCGCCGTGCATGCACCAGTTCCCGTGGAAATAAAGCACTTACTACTTATGGCGTGATAAAAAGCTAAATTCGCCTTTTCTTTTTTTATTAACATCGTCTCTTCAAGGAACCTGGGTTATGGTGAGCTAGACGGCAAGAAGGGGACGTTGTGAGGAACCTCGGTTTTGGTGAGCTAGAAGAAGACGGGGGACGCTGTAAGACCAGTCCCACAGCGTCCCCCGTCCCCTTCTAGCTCACCATAACTGAGGTTCCTCACTTTTATACTCTTCAGTGCCATAGTGACCATGCACCAGCGGGATTGGAATAGACCAACTTAAGCGGTAAGTATCATGAAAGTGAAAAATAAAAAAAAAGCCACCGAGGGAAGACACGTCGTCGAAGAACACACACAGCGCTGTGTGTGTGCACTTCTTCAACTTGTCTTCCGTCCTTGGCGCTGTTTTCTGACTTTAAAAACGCTGACTCAACCCGCCCAACTTCGCGACTTGTTTTTAGCAGTAAGAATAAGCTCGCAATTCTATAACCTTTCTTTCTTCTTTTACTGTACTCGCGCCAACGTACGATCAATCGTAACGAACACTAGGAACCACGGGAGCCAGTCTATAGTTCAGGTGGTTTCGCGTGACCTTCAACTTGGGCGGAGCAATGCCTGAAGCGTGAAGTCACGTGTCATTGGTGGAGCGTTGGATTGGCCAACATTAATGATAATAATGATAATACTCGTCCAGCTCGCACGCACCTTCGCATTAAGTGAATTATCAACGTGGCTCGTA
Source organism: Ixodes persulcatus (assembly GCA_013358835.2). NCBI lineage: Eukaryota > Metazoa > Arthropoda > Arachnida > Ixodida > Ixodidae > Ixodes > Ixodes persulcatus. The sequence goes on along the minus strand of JABSTQ010009397.1, from coordinate 72,379 downwards.
GCCAGTGTTGGCAGTAACGTCGTTACCGGTAACGTCGTTACCGGTAGCGTCGTTACCGGTAACTTTTCAGTAACGTAGTAACGTACTCACTAAGTACTTTTTCAAAGCAGTAATGGGCAAAGTACTTACGTTTATTTTTTTCGAGTAGTAGGTAACATAGCTAGGGTACTCGTTACAATTTCTTCCCAAAATCTGAAAAAAAGTACAGTTATTTTATCGTGTTTCTGTACTTCGTTTTACCTTAAGCCCAGACGCAGCCGACGCTACGAGTTGACGGGACAATCAGACAGAGTCAAAAGGATACCATCATGGTTTTCGCCATGTTCCTGTACGTGCGCTATCATCGCTGAACCACTCATAAAGAAAATCATTTCCAGTGACTTGTGCTTTTGACGCTGCTTCATTGATCCGATTATCTCGTAGCGTGGGCTGCTTCCGCTGCGTCTGCGCTTATGCTGAAACGAAGTATATGCGCCGAGTCATTCATAATTGCACTTATTCCACATAGCTTCGAACATTTCCTGCCTTTTCCTCGCGAAAAAGTCTCACTTTATGAAAACCCCAAAGCTCACTCCCTTTGCCCAAGCATCGAAAAACGCTGTCGCCAAAGGGGAAAAAAACGCTTTTACCATGTATTTATAAGTAAAAGTCACGCAAAAGTAACGTGAGTTACATTTTATCGGTAACGGTAACAGCGTTCGTAACAAGTAACGTAATTCGTTACTTTTTTTCGGTAAAGCCTGCAACACTGCTTGCATCATCCGTCCCTGTACATGGTAAGGCGAAGCGGCGTATATCGCCACGTGTAGTGGACACCTGTCTTCTAGGCGAATTCGCGTGGTGATTTCAGCGGGCACTCGAGTCTTTTTACGAGTGCGCGTTATGTAGGGTGGAGGAAAGAGAGTGGGCTGAGTATAACAATTTTGTTTTCGAGGGCACTGTAAGTAAATAAGTAATTGTGTAAGTACCGCAGGACGTGTCTTCCCCAGTCAGATATATCCACTGTAGCTGAGACAGTGCACTTCAATCGGGGGTCATTAGCGTTCATCACGCAGTACTCCAGGGATACATAAAAGCATACCAGTATAAAACTTTAGGTGCGGGACTATTCAATTATTTATTTATTTATTTATTTATTTATTTATTTATTTATGTATTCTGGTTAATGTGCTCACAACGAGCTCGAGGCCTTACTAGTGCGCACATATTACAAACAATAAAAGAACAGATAGAGACAAACAAACAAGCAAGATATGATTTAGAAAATATAAAAGGAAATAAATAAAACTACGGAGAACCACAAAGCACAGATGTTTGTCAAGCGGCGAACAATTCTCTTCTAAAATTTAAAAGGGGTGAAAACAATTCTAAATCACTTCTATCGCGATCATAAAGGATCTGAACGCGTGTCATCGGGGAACTGCACACCAACTTTCTGCGGGTAGAAAAGAAAAGAAAATCTTATACGCTTTTGATTAACACTGAAAGGAATCGCACTTAAAAGTAAAGGTGCATCAATAGTAGCGTTCACTATCTTATACAAAAAAGTCATGCTCTGGAGCCAATCTTCTTTTGCTACCAGGTCAAGCAGATTAAGTAAGCATTCATAATCAAAATAAATTCGCCTCCCAAACCATCTACCGTAAACAATACGCACGAGTCGACGCTGCACATTTTCTAAAATACATGATTGAGTCGATCGAATGGCGTTCCATACGACTGAGCAGAACTCAAGTTTAGGCAAAACAAGGGCTAGAAATGGATGAATCATGCTAGCGTAAGTACAAATATTTTGCGTCATTTGGGAAATAATGCCTAGCACCTGATAAGAATCATTCACAACTTTCGAAACATGCTCAGTAAACGAAAGGCGGGAATCAAGCAGCACTCCAATCCTGTTGTGAGCTAAAGCTGTCAACTGTAAAGCTCCGTTCACACATATGCAACCGAGTAAGACCGAGAGAGACCAGACCGGTTTTTAAGCCTCTTGCGACGTCTTAGGACCAGCTCCGCTGCAGCGCATCCGGTCCTAAGACGTCGCAAAAGACTTAAAAACCGGTCTGGTCTCTCTCGGTCTTACTCGGTTGCATATGTGTAAACGTCGCTTAACGGGTAAGCTGTAAAACAAAATTTCTGGGGCACTAGATTTTTAAGGCTCAACCGACGTAGTCCATGAAGTAAGAAGACCCCCCCCCCCCTGCTTTTTTCTAGAAAGGCTTGGCCTTATATATATATATATATATATATATATATATATATATATATATATATATATATATATATATATATATATATATATATATATAAAGAGAGAGAGAGAGAGAGATAGATGGATAGATAGATAGATAGATAGATAGATAGATAGATAGATAGATAGATAGATAGATAGATAGATAGATAGATAGATAGATAGATAGATAGATAGATAGATAGATAGATAGATAGATAGATAGATAGATAGATAGATATAAATCATTCTCAACTGAAAACAAATATTGAGTAAATGCGACACGCTTTTTCATGTCTAAAAAACATATAACTTTTTCGCATGAGGATTTAACTAGATTAAACAAAGTGAGATTTTTTTTTTTTTACTGAACAGTATTTTATGATATTTAGTGGAGTTATAACTTTCCTGGTACAAATACATCTATGCAATATTTCATGGGGTGGCCAGTTATCGATTTCTGCAGGTTAAACCATCCGGATGTTCCCCCGGCTTCTATATATATATGTATATTTTTTATAGCCACGGACAGTTAAAAAAAAAAACAGTGCTAGGCTAAGCATGTTCAATGCTTCTTACTTCATGATTGGTTGTTCGGCGTTGCTATCGGCAAATGCATTGTTCTGAATGGCTGAGGAGCGACAATGAGACGCGCCTGACCTCGCCACACCCCTCCTTTCATACGGTGTCAGAGACTACAGTTGGTATTCCCCCAGTACCCAAAAACATTACTCGGACGACTGGGTCGCGACAATACTCAAAACAAACGAAGCAAATCAACACCAAATGAAGAAAAAAAAAGAAAAAAAAAAGACGCCCCAAGCACGCGAGTCTATATCGCTTATTGTAAATCTCCACTAAGAATATTGCGCAAACTAGTTTCGAAGTCAGAAACATCGCCTCGGTACGACCGGAAATATCCGGCATGAACTCCGCTCACCTAAACGGTAGGCAGAGTTGCACAATTTAAGATTGCGTTCAGACGATTCCAAGTAGAAAATCTGTCTCTTTATGCGAGTGATGGCGCAACAAACACAAACTCAATCTCAGTCGTCGTCTATCGCCCGGCGTCTGAATATAAAACGATACAGCCCCTGGCAGCACGCAGTACTGCGCAGATTTTAGCATCGAATCGGAAAGATTGTGCCCATGGCATTTTGATTCAACCTACATCTGTGAACATCTCTAAAAAATAGCGCAAGGACGACGGAGGGAAGAACGAGAAGACAGGAAAGAGCGCTTGTTCTCGTACTTCCCTCCGTCGTCCTTGCGCTATTTTTTAGAGATGTTTACCCAACTAGCCCACCAGATGATTCTAATACATCTGTGAAGTGTCGGATAGGTCGCGCCGGCGCCACCCTAACGTACCATACCAACTGCTGTTTTTCGATGAATGTGGCGAGTGTTGTTTGTTAATCGGCTATGCTGACCAGGAATTTCGGATTTCTTGAACAACTCGAAACGGAGGTAGAAAAACTTATAGTAAGCAAAACTGAACCTGCTTGCTTTTAGCCCGATAATTACAGACAAAGCAGGCAGATGGATCAGACGGTTACACCCACTGCGGTTAACTTTAGAACTACACGGATGGGGACAACAAACGCAATGACTCTGCTCTCGGCTGACTTAACCGAATGCGGCGTCAGCGTCCGACTGGAGCTCGTGCTCTCTGGTGAAAGCGAGGAGGGGCTCATTTTTTACCACTCCGGCCTTCATGAACAATGCAGCATGCACGGTGCCCAACTCAGCACAAGACCAGAAGTGAGTCAACCTCGCATTCTCTGACGACTGCTTTCGGTTGAGATCCGGCACTTAGCCTCACTTTGTTTATTGTTAGTACTTTTACATTATACTTTATTGAATAAGATGACATGGACATGCCCACAAGGCCTGTGGGCATGTGCGCAAGCCTTGTGTTGAATAAACACCGAGGTGTGGGGAGAATAAAAGGGTCAGAGCGCCCCCTATACACGTTTACAAGTCCGTTCTAAGGGCGCCGCCATCTTCCTCAGTAGGGTGCGCTCTTGGGCACGGGCATAATACGATTACGACGCCTTAGCAACGCTTCGTAGTCTGATTATGACTCGTCCAAGCGCACCACACCTAAGCAAGATGACAGCGCCTCGAAGCCGAACTTCGATCTCCTCGCCAATACCCCTTCGACCTTGCCTTTTGTTAAGCCTCCCTTCCTTATTTTGCGTGTTCGTCTGGCTGAGAGCGATCTTGGCGGCTGCTTCAACAAAGTCAGAGGGGCGGCGCGAAACACGTGATCGCTCTCGATCCGCAGCAAGAAATCGCTTGAACCAAAGTTAGTCACGTGACTACCTTGGATGTGCTGATGCGATCACCGCGGCTGTAGCCTTTGTCGTTTGCCAAGTTATAGGGATTGGTATAGGGGCCACTTAGGTCCGGTTTCCAAAATGTGAGCTACAGTGTCCTGTTTCTTTCGTGCCTTGTAGACGCGGCCGTGGTTTTTAGTCGAAAACGGTCAGAAAACGTCCATGCCAAATTTTTTGTAATGGCCGTTTTCTTCGTTGAAGTCCGTGGAATTCTTGTGCTGTGTTTGTTCGGCGCGTTTCGACAAAAAACTGCTCATCGGCGTCCGCGAGGTTTTCGTTGGACGTAGGACACCTTCTTCTTTCTCGACTTTTGCTTTGCGTTGCTTTGTGCTGCCCCAGTCGGAATATGCACCAATCACGGATAATAATATATCGCTGTATATTCGTAGGTATACTGCAAGCATGCTTCTGATGGTAGCTCTGCTTCCGTCTTTCTGAATTTTAGAATACCGTTCTTATACCTTCGATACCCCCTATGACGATAAAATGTATGCGCAAAGACGCCGGCTGGGTATCGGGGAACGTTGTCGGAGTCATCGGAACGATCTTTTAAAACTGTAATCTGCACGACCCTTCCTGTTTGGTCTATGAATTTTGCTTGGAATAAAAACAGTGTAATTATATTTATTACAAAAAATGCAATGTGTAATAGCAGTGGTTTAATAAACGTCTGTGAGAGATCGAAAACTACTATGTTTCTTCATGTATGCGCGCAAGACGCGCCTTGTGTCTGCAATTAACCTGCGAGAAAATACTGCCGATATTGCCGATGCAAAGCGAGCCCAGAGGCGACTTCCGGCCGATACAGACCAGATGCATATGAGACATATGGCCGATACCTGGCCGACTGTCCCGCCTGGGCAGCACTCGCACGATATTCCACTGATACTAGGCCGGTGGCAAAAAAGACGGTACGCCCATACCTGCCGGATGTCGGGACGTGGTGCAAGACTGCACTGTTCGGTTGATATTGGAGCCGGTTTTGGCCGATATTTCCGTGACAATGGCTAAGTGTCGCCGTGTTGCTTGGGGTGTATACTTGAATAAAAGCGAGTTGGGATTAAACCAAATACATATGCTGGACTACAAAGCTGCGTGGGGGGTAGAAACGAAAAAAATCGCGTCGCTGTGGTAGATTTGCATCTTATTTCCGTTATACAATATTTAGAAGGGCGCGCCTTGGAGCGTATGAATTTCCGATAATCGGATGTGAAAACACTTTTTTTCTTTTCTACGACAATCTCTTTTATGTTTGTTGAGTAAAAAAGGCAAACTAAAGTGCGTCGTTGTACACTGAATTGCGCCCTTTCGGCGAGCGAAAGATAGTTTACAAGCCGGCACGGAGCGTGGTGCCAGTCCCGTCCGTTTTTTATGACCTCTCAAACACTAGCTAGGTGGTGCAAGCAGCTACACGATTTAATGGGTTCAGCCTTATGCGTACATCCATCAATCTATATTGTTCATGGTGCCTCGGTGAACAGTATTTGTTCGTAAGGGTCTGCTCTAACGTCAAGACAGAGTTATGCCTCAAGCAGTCTACACTGTCAAGTCGTAATTACGGCCAAAAAACAATCGATGGCTAGATGAACGTAAGAAACCCAACAGGGTACACTGCTTGTGCAACCTCAAACAACTGTAATTCGCAAGTATGTTTTACTAGTTCCTGTAAAAAAACATTGCACTGGCTCGATCATGCTCTAAGACCGGGAAGCACACAACTTGCGAATGAGCTGGACCAATGCTACGTGTGGGTGATGTCACGTAATGGCATGAGGTGCCATGAGTGCTAGCATACAATGAAATCGTGTAAGGTGACATCATGGTGCCACATCACACAACGTAACATGATCTCAGGCCGTCATGCTGTGCCAAGGTGTTCAGGAGCGTCATAATGTCGCGTGACGTCATAATATCAGGTGACATCAATAGGTCACGTAACGCAATGACATCATAGTTGCGTAATGTCATGCAACGTCATCGTAACCCGTGACGTCGCGATATCACATTATTGTGACGTCATACTACTTCATGATGTCGCTTGTGTCGTAATTGTGGTGTCATGCTAAGCGCGCTATGACATCACAATCGCGACGACTGCTTATCAGCTATAAAAGCGCTGGGAGCACGTAGCTCCGTGTTCTTGGTGCGGCCACGCTTGCCGAATAAACCACTTCATGCTAGTCGCTCTGCCTCCTGCCTCGTCCACCGCAGCTACAACATATGGTGACGAAGATGGGATGCTGCTGGGTCGCAAGGAGCACCTAGCAGAGTTTCTTGAGCGTGCCGCAGCGAGACTCCGGGATGGCAACGCTTGAAAGGTTCTGCCAGTTCGTCGAAGACGGCGACGAAGACTTTGAGTCTTACGTGAAGCGGTTCGAAGACTTCCTGAAGGCCTCCAAGGTGATCAATAACCTCAAAGGACCAACGTTTGTAACGGCAATAGGAAAAAAAGGCCTACAAGACCTTAAAAAACTTTCATCGAGCCCGAAAAGCCGGAAAGCCAGACTTACGCGGGGGTTGCGTGGACACTATTTGCTGATGCCCCTGAGCGGTTCAAGTTTAACCGTTGTTTTCAGCAAGAAGGTGAATCGATTGCAACGTTCGCGGTAGAGCTGAAGCGATTGGCTGCGTCGTGCAACTTCAAAGCATTTTCAGACGATGCTCTTATGGAATGTTTTGTTGACGGGCTCACCAACAAAGAAACTCAAATGCAGTTTCTGAAAAAGAGCGCCTTGACGTCTAAGAATGCTTGTGATATCGCGAAGAGTATCGAGTTGGATCGAAAGGGAAGCCAAGAATTTCAGCCCAGTCATGCCCGAGGCACAGTCAGCGCGCTCCGCCACAAGCCAGACGCGGGAAACGCCCCCAGCAGTGACGGGGGAATCGTCTGCTCCTGCGGTGCCAACGAGAGAAAGAGCGTCGCAGTCGTCGGACTGTTTCCGGTGCGGCTATACTTCGTTTCACTTTACGTCCGAGCGCGGCCGATGTTATGAGCCGGAGGGCCAACCAAACAACGGAAAAAGCGCAACGTCATGGCGTGCTCTCTGCGCTTGATAAGACTAGCCGGCGGAGGAGCACGCACAGAGAGACGGCGAATACCGGCTAGTCCTATCAACTGCAGAGAGCACGCCATGACGTTGTGCCTCTTTCGCTGTTTGATTGGCCCTTTGGCTCATAACCTCTGCCGCGCTCGGACCGAAGCTGAAACGAAGTATAGACGCACGAGGCGGCTACCTGCAAATTTCGCAAGTATCGCTGTCGTTCTTGCAAACGTTACGAACAATTAGCAAAAATGTGCAGGGTCGGGGCTAGAGCCACTGATAACGTGGTAGCAGAGAACAGTGACAGTGACGAAGTCGTGCTGCACAATGCTTATTCTTGTGACGGGAATTCTGGACGTTACGAAATTTCTTTGAAGATAGCCCAGAAGAATGTTCGCATACAGATATACACGGGCGCGTCTGTCTCAATCATACTGGAAACACTGTACAAGCTGTACTGGCCCACTCTTCCTTTAGAGCCATGCCATTTAATGTTGAAAGCGTACGGCGGAATTTCGCTGACAGTGACCGGGAAGCTTTGTGTTTCCGTAGAACATAACGGTCAGCAGAAGCAGCTCCCGCTGATTGTCGTGAAGACACGCGACAATAACAACACTGCTTTGCTAGGACGTGACTGGCTGGCGACTCTTCAGTTGAACTGGTTTAGTGTGCATGGTGTCTGTCAAAACGAGATTGCAGCGCTGATTGAAAAGTATGCTAAGGTGTTTGAGCCTACGCTAGGCCAAATCACGGGCAGCCCAGTCAAACTTGTTCTCGAAGAGGGTAGCACACCGGTATATTTTTGAAGCACGGCAAGTGTCCTTTGCGTTGAGGGAAGCCATGTCACTGAGGTGCAGACTCTCGTAAAAACAGGAGTCCTTGTTCCTGTGCAGCAAAGTGACTGGGCTACGCCTCTAGTAGTTGTGCCGAAACCGGAAAACAAAGTCAGGGTATGTGATTACTTTCAAGTCACATTGAATCCGTGCCTACGAACAGAGTATTACCCCCTTCCTGTTATGGAAGATTTGTTCGTAATGATGTCCGGGTGCAAGTATTTCACGGTGCTTGACCTTTCTTCTCCCTATCAGCACCTCGCATTGCATCCAGAGGCACAGTGACCGGTAGTAGTCAACAACACCTTGGACTGTTGAAGTACACTCGATTGCTATACGGCATCACGAATGCCCCTTTCATCTTTCAAGCAGTGATGGATGACGTGTTAAAGGAGCTGGATTGAGTCTCGTCTTATTTAGATGATGTTGTGATACAAGGGTCTACATTTGACGAGTGTTTCCAAAAAGTGGAACGTGTGTTGTCACGATTCTAGGAGAGAGACAGACGATTGAAGAAAGAAAAAATGCAAGTTCTTTCAACCGTCTGTCTTTTATCTGGGGCACATTTTTGACGAGAAAGGCGTAAGGCCGTCAGACAGTAAGGTGAAAGCGATAAAAGAGGCACCAACCCAAAAAACGAAGCACAGTTGCGAGCCTACCTTGGATTTATTAACGTTTATGGGATGTTTGTTCTTAACATGGCTGCAAGGCTTAAGCCTCTGTACAATGTGCTGAATCATTTAAAAAGGTTTCAGTGGTCACGTGCGGCAGAGGAAGCATTTCAGCAAAGTAAGACGTGGCTCACGCAGGAAAATGTCTTAACGTACTACGATCCAACGAACGAAATTGGATTTGTGCGTGACGCGTCAGCTTATGGCATGGTAAGCCATTTTTTTTCATAAGATCGGAAAGAATGAAAAGTCCATCTCTTACACGTCCAGGGCATTGAGCCAAGCAGAGCAGGGTTATGCTCACATAGAAAAGGACGCTCTTTCCGTGGTATTTCGCCTGAAAAATGTCCACAAGCACCTGTTTGGGCGCAGCTTTGTCATTTATTCCGATCACCAACCACTAGCTTGTTTTTTGGGTCACGGCAAGCCCGTTCCAGTGATGTCAGCTGCTCGCATGCAACGCTGTGGTTTACTGCTAGCGGCGTTTAATTACCGATGGGTGTATCACAAAGCCAGCGATGTTGGAAATGCTGACACACTGTCACGGTTGTTGTTAGCCAACGAAAAAGATGTCTCGGATTATGTACACTTATTTCCAGTTGTTGAAATGCAGTTATGTGCTGTCGAGCCCCAGAAGTGCACACGCACTGACAGTGTTCTTTCGAAAGTGTTGATGTACACGATGCACGGTTTACCCGCGCATGTAACGGACAGCGAGTTTTCCGTTTACTTTGTTAGACGGCATGAACAGTCGATAGACCAGCAATGTGTCACTTGGAGTAATCGTGTGATTATTCCTCAGAGATTGCGTAAGCAAGTGCTGCACCTTTTGTGCGAAGGTCACTCGGGCCTGACGCGCACGAAAATGCTCGCCCGTCGCTGTGTTTGGTGGCCTCAGCTAACGCAAGAAATTGAAAGTGCCGCTAAAAACTGCAGCACATGTCAGTTGACGCAAAATACTTCACCCAGTGTGCCACTACTGACGTGGGGTTGGCCGACTCGCAGATGGCAGCGAATTCATCCGGATTTTTTATTTACGGACAACAAGCGGTTTCTGGTGCTTGTTGACGCACACTCTAAATGGGTGGAAGTGTTTGTGATGAAGTCAACAACTGCAGACAAGACGGTCGAAAAGCTGTGGAGTGTCTTCTCGTCGTACGGGCTCCCGGAACGAGTAGGTGCGGACTACGGGCCCCAGCTTACCGCAAAGACCTTCGCGGACTTTTTGCAGAAGAACGGAATGCGTCATACTCGGACGCCACCGTACCCCCCCCCCCCCCCCCCCACATCGAATGAAAGTGCCGAGCGGTGTGTGCAGGTCGTCAAACAGGATCTTCTTAGCCAGCTTCTCGACGAGACAACATCAGGCGTTACGAAGACACTGCAGCATCAGATCGACCTGTTCCTCTTCAGGTACCGGAATACTCCTTCCTCTACAACGGATCAGACACCTGATGAATTGTTCCTGTCCTGGAAGCCTTGCACTCATCCGAGCCTTCTTCAGCCAAGCTTGGAGACGCGCATGCAAGAACGTTTCTCTGTAACGAAGAACAAAGCGGATGAAAGGAGAGGGTCGGTGATATCCTTTGAGTTAGACGACCGCGTACTGGTACAAGTTCTTCGTCCTAGTGAGGAAAAGTGGTGGCCTGGAGTCGTCAAAGAGTGGTGCAGTGCTGCCACCTACATCGTTCGTGGGGGACAAGGAGGGACAAGGACACAGATTTGAGCATAATAATAATAATAATAATATTTTTATTGCAGGTTTCATAAATTCATACAATGTATTCCGTTTCACTAAAGCACTTGCGTGCTTGTGTGTGAAAAACGGGCAGTCCAAGAAATAAACCACACAAAAAAATACAATTCATTGAAATACAACGAGGCAACAACAACCATCAAGTCATCCAATTTCCACCAATGTATCATACAAAAAGCAATTAACCGAGAATCACTAACAGGACTACTCCGACGTTGTAGAAGAAGGCAACATTTCTCAGAACATCGCGTATATATTTTCGTTATGTTATTATAAATACAAGCGAAGAAAGAAAAAAAAAACACGGGCCTGACGCGCACGAAAATGCTCGCCCGTCGCTGTGTTTGGTGGCCTCAGCTAACGCAAGAAATTGAAAGTGCCGCTAAAAACTGCAGCACATGTCAGTTGACGCAAAATACTTCACCCAGTGTGCCACTACTGACGTGGGGTTGGCCGACTCGCAGATGGCAGCGAATTCATCCGGATTTTTTATTTACGGACAACAAGCGGTTTCTGGTGCTTGTTGACGCACACTCTAAGTGGGTGGAAGGGGAGAGCGCCTTTAGAACGCGCGACACTAGAGCGCCGACGTTAGAGCGCGCGACACGAGGGCGCTGCGACAGTAGCGCGCTTGACACTAGAGCGCACGACACGAGAGCGCATGACCAGTTGAGCAAACACCAAAAAATGTGTGATGTATCCGCGGCTCCCCAGACAGAACAACATTGTGCGACTCATCGAATTGAAGCATTGGTGATTTTTGATTCATTGAATACGCCTTTAATAAAAAATAAGAAGGCTACGACTCTTTATAACCAATTTTTTACGGACATCGGAGAGAAAAGGGGGCAGGGGAGTGGGCTGGGGCATATAGGTACCGGAAAGGTTTGCAGCTGAGTAGAGCAGGGAGTCTAAGATTTCTTCACAGTGCTGCGGTGCGCCTCTCCAATATACTATAAACAGTTTTTTTTTGCTATATCTGGTCTATTCTTGACAGGCATTTGGGCTCCGATCTATTTGGTGGCTATTTAGACGTCCTTCGCATAAGTTTAAATGGTATTCTGACGTCCATGTCCGTAATGTAGAAAGATCACCGCTAAAACGTATCAGTAAAAAACTCATCGAAGGAAAGCTCAGCGCAATTTTATCGCATGCAGATCTTTTCAGCTTTTTAACGGATACAGGAAAACCTCCCCTGAAAATCTGAGATATACAAAATCAAGGAACTAATGAAGCCTTCATTAGTTCTTTGATTTAGAAAACGTTAGAGAAAAAGTTATAAAAATTGGAGAAAAACATTGCAGCTCACCTAGGCTAGGTCAGCTGCAATCTTTGTTTTTTGCCTGCAAAAATGCACGCTACCGATATTATTCTTTTTCTGCTAGCTTTTTGTAACACTTTTTGGTTTGTCACACGCAAACATTTCGTCGACTCATTTCGCAATGTCATTGATGAATTCCGTGGAATAAATTCCTGCCAATTTTACATAAAACACGCGATGACCGAAAGAGTGGCCGGTCCGGTCGGTCCACTCGCGCTGGACTGGTTGTGCGCTCTCGTGACGGGCGCTCTAAGTACACGAGCGCTAACGTCGCAGCGCTCTTGAGTCGAGCGCGCTAACGTCGCGGCGCTCTAGTGTCGCGCGCTCTAACGTCGCGGCGCTCTAGTGTCGCGCGCTCTAACGTCGCGGCGCTCTAGTGTCGCGCGCTCTAACGTCGCGGCGCTCAAGTGTCGGCGCTTTAATGTCGGCGCTCAAGTGTCGTGCGCTCTAGTGTTGTACAGCCGTGTGGAAGTGTTTGTGATGAAGTCAACAACTGCAGACAAGACGGTCGAAAAGCTGCGGAGCGTCTTCTCTTCGTACGGGCTCCCGGAACAAGTAAGTGCGGACTACGGGCCCCAGTTTACCGCAAAGACCTTCGCGGACTTTTGCAGAAGAACGGAATGCGTCATACTCGGACGCCACCATACCCCCCCCCCCACATCGAATGAAAGTGCCGAGCGGTGTGTGCAAGTCGTCAAACAGGATCTTCTTCGCCAGCTTCTCGACGAGAAAACATCAGGCGTTACGAAGACACTGCAGCATCAGATCGACCTGTTCCTCTTCAGGTACCGGAACACTCCTTCCGCTACGACGGATCAGACACCTGATGAATTGTTCCTGTCCTGGAAGCCTTCCACTCATCCGAGCCTTCTTCAGTCAAGCTTGGAGAGGCGCATGCAAGAACGTTTCTCTGTAACGAAGAACAAAGCGGATGAAAGGAGGGGGTCGTGGATATCCTTTGAATTAGACGACCGCGTACTGGTACAAGTTCTTCGTCCTGGTGAGGAAAAGTGGTGGCCTGGAGTCGTCAAAGAGTGGTGCAGTGCTGCCACCTACATCGTTCGTGGGGGACAAGGAGGGACAAGGACACAGATTTGCGCATGCAGACAATCTGCGGCCGTCCTCTTTTGAAGGTGCCGAAACTGTGCCTAGCGCGCCTCCTTGTTCGGTGCCAAGTTTAATTGCAGACCCTGTGACAGAGGAATCTACCACGAGGCCTGTCGTGCCTGCGTTAAAGCCTTCAAGCCCTGCAGCCCCGCAGCCGGCGCCAGCTGAAGCTGCTCCTCCGCATCAACCGGAACCCAGCCAGCAACCAAGCCCCGCATCCCAGTCGCCACATCGAGCCTCCGCATCACCTCAATAGCCAGAAGCTCTGCGGCACAGTAGCCGTACTAAAGAGCCCCCGGACTGGTACAAACCATAACTATGCTGTAACGAAAATAAGGGAGAAGGAATTTGGTGTCATGCTAAGCGCGCTATGACGTAACTATCGCGACGACTGCGTATCAGCTATAAAAGCGCTGGGAGCACGAAGCCCCGCGTTCTTGGTACGGCCACGCTTGCCAAACAAACCCCCTCACGCTAGTCGCTCTGCCTCCTGCCTCGTCCACCGCGGCTACAACAGTAATCAAGTCACGAGAGACTTGATGTCACGTGCCATTTTGACATTATTATTACGTCACCGTGACTATGAATTGAATTCATCATGGCGTGATGTTATCTCGTCATGACGATGTCATAATGACCCGATCATATACGCCAGCGCCTGATCTGCGTTTTCTCCGAAAATAGACGCTTTGCAGGAATTGCTCGGGCGTCCACCGATTGTGCCGGGCCACTCCTTCCTACTGGTTGATCCAGTCGTCACTGTCCTCGTAGACGTCGCTGTGATAAGTGCGTTGGTGTACGAGAGGCGACGGGCAGAGAGACGACCGGCAACGGTGGCAGGCGTCTGCGACGATTGGTTGCTCATCGTCGGCCTTGTCTACTGGTGGGTCTTCTCAGGCAGTAGCCCAAATTTCTGGGTGTAAACCTTGAACACGGCGGCTTCTTCGGGTCTCGGTAGTTTCCACGGACGGTCTTCTTGAGCCGGGGACTGGGCTTGCGCTGCGAGGCCTCGGAGGGATGCATCTTATGGGCTGCGGTCCCCCACATCTCCACCAGAAATGTCACGAATGGAAAGGGGCATGACGGATGCAAACTGAAAATAAAGGTTTAATCGGAAAACTCGTGCCAAACAAAATAAACAATGAGCGTCGAGACAGCAGAAAAAGTGGGCGGTGATCGGGCGGCGTAACAGCAAGCGAGAGCTAGACTGACTCGACAAGGTCCCGCGCAGCTCCTTCTCTAGTGTGCGAGACTATCTCGAAAATTCGGCAAAGACGCTTCGAGCATTGCACGCTTGGGGTGAGAATGAACAGGCACTTTCGAAAACAAGAAACTAGGACGAAATTATAAAAGGTACATCCCAAGTAAGAATAAACGCGAGTCTTCCAGAGTTCGTGAGAGAGCGTTGCTAGTTCGGCCCTGCACGCGGCAATATAATAAGACGAGAGTAGGAGGGAATTCAAACGAATTTAGATTGAATTAAAACGTTTGCTGGATACCAATCCTGATTATGCGGAAGCCATATAATTCTGGCATAGTCATGTAATCATTTAACACGTATTAGCGGGAAGTTGAATTGGTGCATAGGTATGTCATGTGTCATAATGCAAAGCGCGCGGGTTTCTATTTATGCAACGCGCGCAGTGTTGCATTATGGGACGTCACATGCCTACACACCAATTCCGCTACATTTAGCGGGGGAGTTGAATTGTTGTATGTCTTTGACGTCCCGTAATGCAACGCGCGCAGCGTCTCATGGTGGAACGTAGTATCATTAGAATTTACTGGGGACGTTGAATTGGTGTATAAACCTGTGACGTTTAATAATGCAACGCGCGTAGATTGCGCCGACGGTGACGGCGACGCCGACGGCGCTACATGCGGGAACCGGTGCCTAATAGCTGCGCTCTAAAACAGGCACGAAAATCGGAAGGGTCGCCCGGTTGTGGTTCCATACGTCCACAAAATGTCACATAATTTAAAACAAGTGGCAAAGTTGCATGAAGTTGCGATGATGTTTTCAGTTCCGCAGAGGATGGCCAGGATTAGCTCTTAATTTTGTTCTAAAATAGAAAAGCGCTCAAAACTCGGGTGCACAAAGCGACGTCACTGATAATTGGTTTTATGCACAAAAGGTGCTGTGTCTGAAGTACCCCTTACATGAGGTAGAATTTATGTAGGACAGCCTTATCGGTGTGTAAGTGACCGCCTCCGAGCACACTACTATTTCCTCCATGCCACCGTAGCAGGACACTTCCACTGCACTGCCAGGGTGCACAAAGCGACGTCACTGACAATTGGTTTTATGCACAAAAGGTGCTGTGTATGAAGATTCCAGATCGTAAAACCTTGGAAATCCTGGAAGCGTACCATATGCCAAAACGAAGGAAGTGTTGTGTTAGCAAGCCATCGATAACACTGTATGAGAAAAAAGCGCTCTTCCTAGTCAGTGCTTTAAACGACTGTGTTTGATGCACCTGTAATCTGCCCTCGTAGTTTTTTTGTTTTTGTATTCTTAGTTTTTTTGTATTTGTAATTCCTGATGGTAATGTATTGTGTTTCGTCCTTTTCTTTTCTATCTTATGTGTGAACGTCGTTTTCCTCTTCGTTTCATAAATATCAGTTTCGAGTCTGCGCTTGTGTGTTCTACATGTCTCTCTCCTGGTGTACTGTCACATTGGTTTTCAACTTGCTCATGATACAGAACGGTGGAGGAATCAGTAGGGTCGGGATTATTCTCTCTTGTCTAATTTACTACTTCTATAAAGTTCGAAAATGTATCTCCAACCAAAATTTGAAAGGAAACCCGACGTTTCAAAACCAACTCGGGTTCTTCTTCAGGGGTGACTGAAGGCAAGCGGACACAGCAGCAGCTCCTAACCTCTTCGTGTTGAAAAAAAGAAAGGAAAAGAAACGGAAAAGAAATTAAAAAAGGAGAAGTTAGGAAATTGAAAAATAGTAAAATAACTTTTAGCTTTCAGCTTTTCCGTCAGGTCACGGAGGCCATGCGCGTACACAGAGGGCAACGCGCCCCGCGACCTGTTTAGGTTTCCTGGCGTCTGCTGGAATTGCCACGATTCCAAGAAAAGTCTTCTGCGAAAATTGGGCTCTGTGTCCACCACGTGCGCATTCGCGAAGTCAATGCGAAGGTCTAGGGTAGTGCAATGTTCGGCGATGGCACTGCGCTCACTGCCAAACTTCCGCACGTCGTTCTTGTGTTGGCGGATACGCTCGGGAAAGTTCTTCGTCTCGCCGATGTAGGTTGCGGGGCACTCTGCGCAAGGAATGGTGTAAACCACGCCCAGTGCCATTTCTTTTAGTAGACGATCTTTCGGTCTTGGCATAAAACTTCCGAGTGTGGACGTGGGCTTGTGGGACACCAGGGCCCGTTTGCTCGAAGCGCTAACCGCGGCTAAAGTTAGCCGCAGTACCTAGGAGAGGGATTTTGAAATCACGTGACTGGCTCGGGAGGGATGCGGGGAAAGAAGGCGGTGCCCGGGTGAGTGAGCGCCGCTCGCTTTGGAACTAATATGTCGTTGTAGCTGCAATATCGGGCGCGTTAGTCTGTAACGAATGGTGCAGGAGGCATTCGCATTGAATACCTCACTTAAATCGCAAAGCATGAGCAATGACCTCACCGCATTTTTTAGAAAGTCTCTCGATTCTGGCCATTCCTAAGCCTAAATGAACGCGATAATTGTCGACATGGCAACGTCTTTGGAAATTGGATTGCCTTGACTCAATCGGCCGGGTATTGATAGCACACAAAAGCAGACAGCGTCCCAATATATCTTTTTATAAATTACCCAAGCATCGAGGAGAACGCTGGAAGTGTAATTCTATGGTCCGCTCGCGCTGGATTCTCTTAAAAAAGATTCGAAGTAAATAATCATAAGAAGGCTTTGACGAACCCGCGTGCAAGGCAAATTTTGTTTTGGACTTTTTGCTTTAGAACAATCACTACTGCAGACGCCAGCACGTGCAACGCGTGTAACTGCACTCGTAGCATGCACCTCGGTGCTTGGGAAATTTAGAAAAAGGTCTATTGGGACGCTGTCTGCTTTTGTGTGCCATCAATACCTGGTCGATTGAGTCAAGGCAATCCACTTTTCAAAGACGTTGCCATGCCGACAATTATCGCGTTCATTTAGGCTTAGGGATGGCCGGAATCGAAAGGCTATCTAAAAAATGCGGCGAGGTCAATGCTCATGCTTTGGTATTTAAGTGAGGTAAGGCAAAGCGAAAGCGTCCTGCACCATTCGTTGCAGACTAACGGGCCCGATATTGCAGCTACAACAACATATTAGTTCCAAAGCGAGCGGCGCTCACACACCGGGGCACCGCCAGTCTCCCCGCATCCCTATTGAGCCAGTTACGTGATTTCAGAATCCATCTCCTAGGTACTGCGGCTAACTTTAGCCGCAGTTAGCGCTTCGAGCAAACGGGCCCAGAATACTTTACTTACCTAGTACCCGTGCGAACGCTTCGCTGGTTCCCTTCACGTAGGGAACACTGATGCGCGCGACTCGATGGGGCTGTCTTTCTTCTACTGGCATCTGGCTTTGTCTGGCGAGACCTTGGCGTCGGGCGATGCGCTCAATAAAGCTACTAGAGTAGCCATTTTAGAGCGCAGCTCTTAGGCGCCCGTTTCCGGCTTGAGCGGCGTCGGCGTCGGCCGTCAGCGTAACAGCGCGGTGCATGTTGGGACCTGCACCGCGCGAGCCCCCCCCCCCCCCCTCCAGCGGTGCATGTTGGGACATGCACCGCACGAGCCCCCCCCCCCCCGAGCGGTGCATGTTGGGACATGCACGGCGCGAGCCCCCCCCCCCCCTCCCGAGCGGTGCATGTTGGGACATGCACGGCGCGAGCCTCCCCCCCCCCCCCCCGAGCGGTGCATGTTGGGTCATGCACCGCGCGAGCCCCTCCCGCCCCCGAGCGGTGCATGTTGGGACATGCACGGCGCAGCCCCCCCCCCCCCCCCGAGGTCACGTGACCTCCCCCTTCGAGGTCACGTGACCCCCCCCCCCCCCCCCCGAGGTCACGTGACCCCCCCCCCGGAGGAGATTGAACGATGAGGGGAGGAGGAGAAGGAGGAGGATGAGGACGGGTATACCCTCCCCTGAGTACCCTTCCCTCCTCCTCCTCCTCAAGAGCTGCGCTCCAATTCGGCATTACAGGGAGTTGTAAACGGCTTTCATTTTTTTCTTTAGGTCTTCAATTATGGTCTTCTTTTTATCGGCTTCCGACGAGAAGATAGTCGTTGCCCTACGCAGGAGGGTCGAAACCACTGATGCCTTATGACTCGTTGGATGGTTGGAGTCAAAATCGAGGTAGCGTCCGGTGCCTGTTGGATTTCCGCACACCGTAAATGTCAGATCTTGTCCTCGTCTGTTCAGCAGCACATCAAGAAAAGGCAAGGTGCCATTCGTCTCGCATTCGACGGTAAATTGAACGGCCGTCTCAATAGAGTTGAGGTGTGGCAAAAAATTAGTCACGTCCAGTTTCTTGAGAATGAAGAAAAAATCATCCACATAGAGCATGAATACTTCGGGGCTGTTGGGGAAAGACCTCAACGCTTTTCGCTCGATTGTTTCCATCGTGAGGTTCGCCGTTGTGACCGAGATGGCCGCACCCATTGCAGTGCCACTGACCTGTCTGAAAAGCTCCCCTTTGTAGGTAAAGTATGTGCTGCCGAGACAAAACTCGAGCAGACGGCACAGTTCCTCCACAGTGAGGTTGGTTCTTGTTGGCAAGGAGCTGTCTTTTTTCGAGGGCTTCGCGGGCTGCAGCAACTGTAAGGGGAACTGAGGACACTTGTGAAGAGGGACACCACGTCGAAAGACACCATAGTGTCATCGTCGCTGAGATGTATTTGCGAGGCGCGTTCCACGAAGTGGCCAGCATTTTCTACATAGGTCGACGTGTTTCCGACGAGGGGAGCCAAAGTTCGGTGAAGATAATTGGACTAGCGCCCGAAGCGGTGAGGTTGTAAAGTCCACAATAGGTCGTAGAGGCACGTAAGGTTTTATGATCTTTGGAAGGCCATAAAATCATGGAGCGGAGCGATTCCTGCAAATAAGTCGCAAGTAAAGGCTCTTTGACTCAGGGTATTTCTTGAAAATCTCTGCCAGGATTTTGTTCAAGTTCCTCTGAACCTGTGGCGTAGGATCTTCCTTGAATTTTTCATAAGCATGGCTGCTAAGACAATCCCGTACCTTTTCCTCGTATACCTCCCAGTCCTAACGACGGCTGACTTCCCTTTGTCGGCCGGCAGAAGTACAATCTCCCTATCTTCGCGAAGTTTGCGAAGCGCTGTAACTTCTTACGCCGGCAGGTTGTGTCGTTGTCGTTGTGGGAGCTTCGAAAGGATGCCCACGGCTTTAAGCCGCATGCCTTCCCGGATGCTAGGGTCTAAGCGCATAATTCCGTCCTCCATTGCCGCGACCATTTTTGGAAGAGGCGGCCGTTGAGTGGTCATATTGAATCCGTGGCCTCTTGCCAAGACCGCAATCTCGCATGGCGAGAGTTGTTGAGGGGAGAGGTTATTGACAAAGTTTGTGTCATAGATGCCTCGGCTTGAATCGTCCAATCTTGTTAGCCTTGAAACCTTCTATTTCTGAGAAGTCCGTCATTTATCAAAATCAGTAGATGCGACACTTGTGGCAAAAGCCTGCAAAGCCTGGAATACGTCCGGGATACGGTGCTCGAGTTGCCGGCGTGCGAAGAAGAGTGTCGCATCGACTGATTTGGATAAACGACGGACTTCTCAGAAAGAGAAGATATCAAGGCTAACAAGATCGGACGATTTAAGCCGAGGCACCAATGACAAAAACTTTGTCAAGTACCTCTCCTCTCGACAACTCTCGCTATGCGAGATTGCGGTCTTAGCGAAAGGCCACGGATTCAATATAACCACGCAACGGCCGCCTCTTCCAAAGATGGTCGAGGCTGTGGAGGACGGAATTATGCGCTTCGACCCTATCATAGGGGATGGCGTGCGGCTTAAAGCGGTGGGCATCCTTTCGAAGCTACCACAACGGCAACGACACAAACTGCGGGCGGAAGAAGTTACAGTGCTTCGCAAACTTCGCGAAGATACGGAGATTGTGCTTCTGCCGGCCGACAAAGGGGAGTCGACCGTCGTCCTGGACCGGGAGGTATACGAGGAAAAGGTACGGGATCCTCTTGGCAGCCATGCTTATGAAAAACTCAAGAAAGATCCTACGCCACAGGTTCAGAGGAACTTGAACAAAATCCTGGCAGAGATTATCAAGAAATACCCTGAGTCAAAGAGCCTTTACTTGCGACTTATTTGCAGGAATGGCTCGGCTCCAGGGTTTTATGGCTTCCAAAGATCCACAAACCTAAGGTGCCTCTACGATTTAGTGTGGACTTTACAGCCTCACCGCTTCGGGCGCTATCCAATTACCTTCACCGGACTTTGGCTCCCCTCGTCGGAAACACGTCGACCCATGTAGAAAATGCTGGCCGCTTCGTGGAACGCGCCTCGCAAATACCTCTCAGCGACGATGACACCATGGTGTCTTTCGACGTGGTGTCCCTCTTCACAAGTGTCCCAGTTCCCCTTGCATTTGCTGCAGCCCGCGAAGCCCTCGAAAAAAAACAGCTCCTTGACTACAAGAACCAACCTCACTGTGGAGGAACTGTGCCGTCTGCTCGCGTTTTGTCTCGGCAGCACATACTTTACCTTCAAAGGGGAGCTTTTCAAACAGGTCAGTGGCACTGCAATGGGTGCGGCCATCTCGGTCACAACCGCGAACCTCACGATGGAAACAATCGAGCAAAAAGCGCTGACGTCTTTCCCCGACAGCCTCAAAGTATTCATGCGCTATGTGGATGATTGTTTCTGCATTCTCAAGAAACTTGCCGTGACTAAGTTTTTGGCACACCTCAACTCTATCGAGCCGGCCATTCAATTTACCATGGAATGCGAGACGAATGGCACCTTGCCGTTCCTTGATGTGCTGGTGAACCGACGAGGACAATATCTGACGTTTACGGTGTACCGAAAACCAATACACACCGGACGCTACCTCGATTTTGACTCCAACCATCCAACGAGTCATAAGGCCTCAGTGGTTCGACCCTCCTGCGTAGGGCAACGACTATCTGCCCGTAGGAAACCGATAAAAAGAAGGAGAAGAAGACCATAATTTAAGACCTAAAGAAAAATGGCTACTCTAGTAGCTTTATTGAGCGCATCGACCGACGCCAAGCTCTCGCCAGACAAAGCCAGATGCCAGTAGAAGAAAGACAGCCCCATCGAGTCGCGCGCATCAGCGTTGCCTACGTAAAGGGAACCAGCGAAGCACTCGCACAGGTACTGGGAAAGGAAGGTATTCTGGTGTCCCACAAGCCCACGTCCACAATCGGAAGTTTTATGCCAAGACCGAAAGATCGTCTACTAAAAGAAAGGGCACAGGGCGTGGTTAACACCATTGCTTGCGCAGAGTGCCCCGCAACCTACATCGGCGAGACGAAGAACTTTCCCGAGCGTATCCGCCAACACAAGAACGACGTGCGGAAGTTTGGCAGTGAGCGCAGCGCCATCGCCGAACATTGCGATACCCTAGACCTTCGCATTGACTTCGCGAATGCGCACGTGGTGGACACAGAGCCCAATTTTCACAGAAGACTTTTCTTGGAGTCGTGGCAAATCCAGCACACGCCAGGAAACCTAAACAGGTCGCGGGGCGCGTTGCCCTCTTATTACGCGCATGGCCTCCGTGACCTGACGGAAAAGCTGAAGAGACGACCATCTCCATAGCTAAAAAAGTTATTTTACAATTTTTCAATTTCCTAACTTCTCCTTTTTTAATTTATTTTCCTTTTCTTTTTCTTTTTTTTAAGACGAAGAGGTTAGGAGCTGCTGCTGTGTCCGCGTGCCTTCAGTCACCCCTGAAGAAGAAACCGAGTTGGTTTTGAAACGTCGGGTTGCCTTTCAAATTTTGGTTGGAGATACATTTTCAGACTTCAACTCTCACCCAACCAGGCAGATTTCTGCCGAATATGTTTACTTTCAAGTAAAACTTCTTTGTTCACCGTTTGTGCATATGTGACAACTTCACGTGGCGCTGGTTGCTTCTGACTTTGTTGCTCGTAAACAAATGTCCGCAGAGTGCTGCTGAGATTGCAACATCCTATTTGTTGCTGTTCACAAGCACTCTAATGCAGCTCCTCCAACAGCCCCCCTGGGACAAGTTCGTTTATATCCTTGAAGAAACACTGACTTTAACAAATACATTTTTAAAAGGCGTATTTGACACACGTTACTTTCCACGAAAAAAAAAAGCTTTTTGTGCAATATTTACGTCGTTAGACGAAATTTAGGTGGAGGCAGACCGCCCTAGGCGCCGACCACGAGCGTAGTTAGCTGCATTCTCTGCTCTCATAACTTGGAAAGATGATTGACGTGTGGAATGTACGTTGATAAAGTGTTTCTCCTTGCAGTAATAGTATTTTTATAACCATTAGTTGGGGGTTTGACGAGCAAATAATCCAGATAGTCAATATTGTTTTACAGCGGAGGTGTTAAGGGCTAGTTTTCCCGGTATCGTGTCCGTCAGAAAACAAAAGTTGACACGAAACTCTCGAAAACTACCGCCATCTATAAGCGACGGCGGTAACCAGACGACCGGCTTACCTGTTGTCTGGTTGCCGCCGTCGCTTAGAGATGGCGGAACCTTTCCAGCCTTAAATTTCCACTCTGGCTTGCCGACTTGCGGTCGGTCCATTACTTGATTCCCAGCATAGTACAGCTTCGCTGGTCTTCCTTCTTCACCAGAGGGAAAGGCTGAAAGTTTTTTTTAATATCCTGGAATTGCCTTATTCGCTTCGGATTTAAAAGATAACGAACATGACTGCCACCGTCTGCGGCGTGCTCAAAAAAAAAAAATACTGGAGTTCTTTTTTTTTTTTTTTATGAGTACAAGTTGTTTTGCATTCACCGAGGCGTTTAACGAGGCATTCCTCAACCGACCTAGTTTTCCTCAAACAACTCTCGCCAGCACTGCGCCTTCCGAAGCGCTGTGCGTGTGCTTGTTTTTGTAGTGGGAAAGGCCTAAGCCAAGCGTTCCACGTCAACTATGTTGCTTGATTTAACTTGATATGTTCCTTTGCTCGTGTTGAAGCTAAATAAAGAGGTTGGTTCCCGTACAAGCTGCCGAGCTGCTTTGTAAATTATACAACAGTCATGATTGTAACCATTTATATATTTGTTCATTTAGTTCAATACCCTCAGGGCCACTAGGGCATTGCTTCAACACCGGGAAGACACCTACACAGGTAAGAACTTGGGAGACAATTGTCAGGGCGAAATTTGGCGTTCGGCTTGCATCTAGTTTGTCCACGCATGTTCTCGTCATTGAGCTTCAAAAGGCAAGTAGCTCTCCCATTTTGCAGTGCCCTTGGCCTGCCAAGGCCTGCCACCCACCTTGCTCGTTGATGCCATACGAAAACAATAACAAGAACAGACAAGCTAGGAGGGCAGAATGTTCATTTTGTTGATTTCTTTTGTTCTCGGTCGCTTTTTACTGAACATCTACAGACGTTGACAGATACTTGTGTTGGACCGTGTCTCGTGTGTGATGAAACGCTAGAACGCCGCTTTCATGGTCGCCTCTGGCGAACATTGCAGAATTTGTTAGACGGGGCGGAATAGCAAACGGACAAAGGTGAAGAAGAACGCCGACAAGTGGCTTTCATGTCCATGTCTAACGGCCATTGCGGACACCGATAGATGGTGGTGGAATAGCAGACAATGCCTGGGGCTGCCGCGCACATGCTTGCGCGACTAGCAGGTGGTGTCAGACACCAGACTACGCACCGGATGTCGCGAAATAGATCCACCAGTCTTGCGAGCATATTCGACCGAGCAGCCTAGCCAATCAAGCATTTATGGGTGGTGATTAGAACGGGCTGTGACTCTTACCTGATGTACGTCTGACTGCTTAAATATTCCGCAATTTTTTTTCCAGGCACAAATTATTTTCAAAAAAATACTTGTCACATCTTTGTCCTTTTAAAGAACACTTTTTTTTCCTTTCATTGTTCCTTTAACTTTTCAGTGGGCCACTTTTTGCACAGCACCAAAACAAAACAAAATAACAGCATCAATTCGAAAACCAATCTCAAGAAGATTCATTGTTTTAGTTGAAGACCGAAAATGCTCTCCATGGATTATATTTGCGAAGATCCCCGAAGAAATTTCAACGGCCTGCGTCGCGGGCCGTCCAACCTTCCGCCTTTAGTTCGTTTCCCGCGAAGGCCGAGCAGGCTAAGAGCACCGGTTTTCAAAATGGCAAGCAGCCTGAATATGGACAATAAAATAAAAACTTTCAAGAAAGGCTGGCAAAGTCGCAAGGCACAACGCAGGTAGAGGGTTGCTCTGAGCAGGTATTCAGAGCCCAAAATGGGCGTAAAAAACTTTCTGAATTGTAGTGGTCGCGAGAGCTCATCTTTATTAGCAAATTGGCGGTGTTTTCTTAAAAGTGTATACCTTGTTTCAACTTGGACCACTGCGAAGCCTGCAGCCAGAATACCACAACTTAACTAGGAACGTCTATGTAAAACGCACACACACGCCATTCGTGAGACTATGGGAAAAATAAGAGGAACCAGTGAGAAGAATGGGGGGGCTATCGTAATAAGGCGCCAGAAGATAAACAAGGGAACAGCAGAAAGCGACAACCAGATGGGGAGAGAAGGTTGGAACAACAAGATACGGCGAGACTCAAGAACAACACGAACGGGGAAGGCATCAGACAGTGTTTCCCACATCTCGCATTGCGACACTCTTTTTCATCCACCCAGACCCAAAACCCTCATCACTCTCTTGTCCTCGCATTCCACCCTTCTCCCCCTAAACTGACCCATCAGCTTCTCTACGCCACTGGCCATATCAACCCTTCCAAAGACATTTCAAAAGCCCCACTGTCGCCTACCTCCGCATCCAAACTTTTGATATCTTGGTGAAAATTGTCTTTCACCAGGAAAAACGATGACGAATTGATCTGGTGGAAAGACGGTGATTGTTCTACTCCGGGTAATTCTGGCAAGTATAAAATATTACAAGCACAAGAAAGCCAACTAGATCAGCACTTGACGGCTCTGCGATGCCAGTGACTGGCACCAGCCCAGATGCGGCTGAATGTGAAATGAACGACAACCAGGTGGAAGATCTGACGGCCTCATCGAGCGCCGCTTCATCCTGCGAAGAAACTTCTGGTGAGCTGACCACTCATCGGAAGTCGTTCAACTTCCAAAGCGCCGCCAGAGGCCAAGTACCGCCATCAACTCCGTATCATCTGGCATTACCGTAATCACAACAGCACCCCTTCAGCCTGCCCTCAATGTGATTCTGAAGCCCACAGATCTCGACAAGTCACTCGCTGAAATCAGTCCTCTAAAGATCTCCGAAAAACTCGAAATGACCGCACCAGATAGCGTCATTCTTGTTAGGCCAAATCGAAGACTGAAACTTCTCACAATCGATTGCAGAAACATAGAAGCAACGAAAGCTCTACTGAAACATAAAAGCATCAGAGGACAATCTGTGCAAGCCTACGCACCGCACTCACCTGAAGCAGACAAATGAGTCATCTACGGAGTGCAGGAAAGCATCAGTGACGTCCAGCTAGAATCTTCAGTTAGGGCTACAGCTCCCGTTCTCTGCATCCGGCGTCTTGAAAGTCCAATGTTGTGAAACTAGTATTCAGCACTAACACCCTACCGGCCTACGTCACCTTCGGGTGCAGAGGTACAACGTTGAGTTCTTCATTGAAAAGCCTCGATAGTGCCCGAACTGCAGTTCGTATGGTCATATCCGTGGCACCTGCTAGAAAACAAGTCGCTGCAGTCACTACAGTAGAGCTCACGAGAAGAGCAAGTGCGGCGCAGAAGACCTTAGATTATAAACTGCGGAAAAGAACACAAATCAACATCTCGTCAGTGCCCAAAATTCAAACTTGAACAAAACATATACAAGTAAAACAACTACGCCGGAGTGGACTACAAGTTTGCAAGATCAGTCATCCTCTCCTCAAACGAAAAAGTGGAGGCCAACCCACCCGAGACAACTGAACGTAGGCAACATCAAAACCACGTTTCAAATAACTCAACAGAAGTGGCCGGCACACCCTATGCTCGGGGTAAATAGCAATCGAGAAAAGGTAACAAAAAAACAGCACGTCATACTACTTGAGATGACAAATCAAACACGTCTAACACACGAACATATAAACTAAATGACGCTAAGGAGTTTCCAATCCTTCACCGTCGCGAGCCTCCCGCTAATATTAATTCCAGAGACCAAACTAGAATACCACGAGAGAAGTGTCCAGCGAGTCCCTCTCTCACGGACTCGGGACCCACACTGAACACAGTGGCCACGTTTAATTGTAGCATTCTCCTCACTTGGAACTCCCCTATACAGCAGCTTCAATAACACTACTTGATTATATCGTTCCACTCATCCAACTACGGTGTCAATTAGTACAGTGCTAATCACACTTGTCTATAACGCTTGTCTATAGCTCAAGAAACAATAAGGACTCACCTTCGACATATCACTCGTAATGCAAATCACCCCCTTAAGGACATTGTTGAATCTAAACCTTCCTCTAGCTTCTCCAAAATCATTACACTCCTGAAAAAATATCTCCCCTACTTTTTTGAGGCTGCTCAGAATCCTACACTTCCGCCTTGGGTATATCCACCCTAAGAAATTATAGCGAAAATTCAATTCATGGTAAAAAATGCGGAGACCTCAATCGCCATGATTACACAAATATCCCTAGAATATATATATATATATATATATATATATATATACAAATATACCCCACAGAGACGGAATTGCGGCAGTGATCGAAGCGTATGAACACGCTCATCATACACTTGACATCGAGGGGGACGTCCTTTCGATTCTGATGAAACTGGTTTTGGAGAACAATCACTTTGAATTTGAGAATAGGCACTTCCTGCAGACCAACGGAACCGCTATGGGAACTAAGATGGCGCCAAACTACGCTAACATATTTATGTCACAACTGGAAACCACCTTTCTCGCAGAACGCCCCACTCAACCGCTGTTTTACACATGATACATCGACGACATATTCATGATCTGGGCCGGTACTGAAGACGAACTCATGAAATTCATCGCCGCCTTCAATTTAGCTCACTCATCGATAAAATTTACTCACTGCGTATCACAAAAGTGCATAAACTTCCTGGATGTAACTGTGGAAATTGCTAATAACAAATTAAGTACGAAACTTTACAGAAAACCTACCGATAGACAACAATACCTCCATTTTAACAGCTGCCATCCTCGACACTGTAAGACTAGTCTGCCCTACTCTCAGGCGCACAGATATAAGCGCATATGCTCAGACAACAACGACTTTGAACAAAACGCTCAGGAACTGAAACGCGTACTAACCCAGCAGAGGTATCCAGCATATGTAATCGATGACGCTATAAGCAAGGCAAGAAACCTCAACCGTTCAGACATCATTGGCAACCGAATAGAGCGTCCTCAAGAAAGCAGACAGTCTAACCTTATTTTAACGTTTACAGACAATCTTCCAAACATCAACAACATACTGAGCAAAAATTACAATCTTCTGTCACAGAGCGACCGCCTCAAAAAAATCTTTCCCGCCGCTCCTCGGGTCGTCTATTGACGCGGCAGGAATCTCCGGGACGTCTTAGTAAAATCAAAAACTACCACTCCCGCAAGCCTAGGTTGCCGACCATGCCGAAAGCCCAGGTGTAAAGTATGCAAGCACATGTTAGAAACAAAGAACGCCACGAGCGCAAATTCAGAGTTCACGTGGAACATAAGGGGTAGCTACGATTGCGGCACGTCAAACGTGATTTATCTCCTGCACTGCAATGTCTGTAAAAAACAGTACGTCGGACAGACTAATCTGGCTTTCAGACTACGCTTTAACAACCACAAATGTCACGCACAAACACTCCCCGACCTTCCGCTCTCAAAGCACCTGTCTCTCTCTAATCACTCAATCAAGCACATTTCTGTAGTAATTTTGGAATCAGGCTTCAGCACAAAAATTGAAAGAGAGCAAAAAGAATCATATTTTATTTATAAGTTTAATACGTTCAACCAGGGCATTAATGAAAGTCCGGGAAGGCTGTTTAGTTCGCAGCTGGCTCGTTGGAGAGCTGATCCTCCCCGTCCTTGAGCTTCTCGAGATGCACACGCTGAAGACACTAGGAGATCTTCGAACTTAACAATCGATAGTTAAACCACCTACTATACGTTTAGGTCCATAGAGAACCTCCAAAACGGATAAATGCGGCTCAAGCGGCTAATCTCAGGCAGGCATAGACTGTCACATCCTACCACTCCTTATTCAAGGAAAAATCCCCCAAAGTTTTAATCCACCTCAAACTTCGACCTTCTAGCACAAAGGAATTTCTCGGCATTTGGGCGCGTCGGTGGTCACAAGTGTCCTATTTCTGGTTTGAAGACGAGCCACCCCTTCCCAACCAGAAACTTTCAATTTTTTTTTTTTTTTTTTTTTTTTTGTGGGAGGGTAAATAATCCGTCCGCCAAGTGTTTTTTTTTTTTTTTTTTTTTTTTGTGCGAGCGTGAATAATCTTTTTATGCCCACCGAGGTTTCTCCTTTTTTTTTTTCAGTGAGAACAATTTGTTTTGTCAACGCTGTTTCCATTTCCTATTGCTCTTTACCCCCTCTAATTTCTTCGTAGGGGTATATAAACATTCGCGAGCTGTACACTCGCTATCTGATGAAGAGCGGTCCCCGCTCGAAACGTCGTAATAAACTTCGAATTAGTAACTCCGACAGTACGCATCTTTGACTTATATATATATATATATATATATATATATATATATATATATATATATATATATATATATATATACAGGGTGTTTTTTTAAGCTTAACAGATTTGTTAAAAAAAAGCCGTGAAAGTTACACTTATGCCGCTTGTGGAAGTGAGTTATACGGCCAGGGGGACATATTATAGAGGGCTAATCGTAATGATTAGTCGGCTAATTAATTAAAATTCGTTAATTAACTTTTTTAATTAATGAAAATAGACATATGGTTCCAATTAGAAACTTGCTCAGCGTCATCGAAAACCCCTAAATCAGTCATTTTCAGAAAGACTTTGAGCGCGTGAGAAGCGTAGTATTGCACTGAAATTTCAGCTCGTGGAGCAGGTATATACAAGGCTGGGGCTAGATAAGAGACGGAAAAATCGCGCGGGCGCCTTATCGCAACCTCTAGCTTTGTACCTGCTCCACGAGCGGTAACTTTAGTGCACTACTACGCTTCTCACGCGCTCAAATTCTTTCTGAAAATGACTGATTTATGAGTTTTCGATGACGCTGAGCAAGTTTCTAATTGGAACCATATGTCTATTTTCATTAATTAAAAAGTTAATCAACGAATTTTAATTAATTAGCCGACTGATCATTACGATTAGCCATCTATAATATGTCCCCCTGGCCGTATAACTCACTTCCACAAGCGGCATAAGTGTAACTTTCACGGCTTTTTTTAAACAAATCTGTTAGCTTAAAGGGATTGTCCGGTCAAATTTTGTATTCGAGAAAACAATTGAATATCATTGTTATTGCCTCGAGACACATCGTACGTCCAATATCTGAATTTTATATGCCCCTCTGCGTGAGTAATTGAATTTATACTGCTCCAATCCCATTCTAGCGTAAACGCTGCTTTCGCTGGCAACACTGAAGCTCTGACGTCACAAAACACAACGCGAGCATTTCTGTCACGTCGTTTACCTGTGAGTGAACGCCTCAGCGTGCTTCGTTTTTGTTGTTGTGCTCAACTTCTTTCGTGGTTGGGGGATATTTTTGTTGCGCGGTTGGGTGCCACAACCACCGGGAAGCACATGCGAGCCAAGACATGACGTTCCACACTTTTCCGCGAGACGTACAGTGACGAACAAAGTGGATCGTCGCCGTGCGTAGGGACTGGGTTCCCGTCATGATCGAGATCCCGCTTATGCAGCAATCATCTCACAGAAGAGAGCATACGAGCTGAGCTTTAAGCAGACAGAAGGCTCGTAAGCTGGGGTGTGATGCTGTGCCAACGATAATAAACTACGTCCATCCAGTCCTCGCCCAAATTGGATCAATCAGTTTGATTATGCAACGAAACCGAAACCAACAGCTAGGCCATCTGGAAACGTATTTAGCACGCGTGCAGCCCGATTATGTTTGACCCGCGTGTAAAAATAGAGCGTAATGCCTTCGACCCGCGGACATCGCCTCCGAGGGCCTCTAAGGGAACGACCCGCAGTCTCATCACCGATCCAGCGGATCCGCCGACAAATGTACCCAGATGCCGCTTCGTGTACCTAAGTGCCGCTTCCGAGGCGAAATCTGCACCCTTTGCTTTGCAAGCACCCCTAGTTCGATCGGTGGCCGTCACAGTTGTGTTTGCGCGAAACGGCATACGTTTTCTCAAGCTTATGGCTGTTTGCGAGTAATATATCCTGCTAAAAGGCGTGACTTTTTTTGCACATGCTTGGGAACTGGATTAAAAGAACCGTATTTCAGTAGGGTACAGCCTAGGAGACTATATAATTCGAAACAAAATACAAGACATCCATCGACCAACGCCTGTTATCTCAACCATCCGACAAACCTTTGCGTTTTGTGACGTCCCGCAGCACCTACGGGTGTCAGCCATTGACACTGGCGAAATTCGGGGTGCAGTTTCGTACCTAGGCTCATGAAAGGTTTAATTAATAACGGGAGAACATATATCAAAATAAAAATGACGTTTGTCTACATGAAGGCTCCCTCGACGTAACGAGCGCGAAAACTTAAGTACTTCCGGTTTCGACCGGACAATCCCTTTAAAAAAAAAACACCCTGTATATATATATATAACTGGGAAGAACAAAAACCTTGGTGAAAACAGCAACAACGGACGATTTAATCTTCGACGTTTCGGCCGGAGTCCGGCCTTTGTCAGGAAGAACTTTTACAGATGAACGCGGGTGGTATTTATAGAATGCTACGGTCGAGTCCAAGTTTCAAAAACGGCGGGATGACGGTTGGAGTTTCCGAAGAAGCGTAGGAAGAGTTCCAGATGGGCAAACGTTTACACAATGCTACGGTCGGGTCCAAATTTCGGCGGGATGACGGTTGGAGCTTTGGTGAGAGGGAAGCGTAGGGCAGTTCGTATCCGGCTGAAGAAGCGTGACGGTCGGGGCCAAGTTTCAAGGACGATGGGATGACGGTTGTAGCTTCTTGAGAGGGGGCGCAGGGTGACTTTGTTGCCGGGCGGGCAGGGGTGACCTGAACGATAGCACACAATAGACGAAGGTTAACGCGCAAACAAAAGTGCTGTCTCAAAAAAAAAAACAAAAAAAAACGGCACTGTCATTTGTGTTGTTTCGTGGAGCATGCATGAGTCAGACCTGAAAGGGAACAATGTTAAACCTAGAACAAAAAAATATGAATATCAAAACCTGGAAATAAAAGAGAAAAGTTGATGGTCCAGTTCCGGCCGCAAACACAATACCACTGCTAACAATAAGGTCTGGGACCTGAAAAAATGTCCCCTCTTCGCTGTTGCTATTCGTCTGTTTGCATTTTAATTGATGCCAGAGTACCGGGGCTTTCATTTATTCCTTGTTTAATTGTGTTGAATCGGTAAATTAGGTAGGATTCACGCTGTTCACGTTCGCGATTTGACTTAACTCCAGATTCTAGGAGCGTCACTGACAATTTATCAAACGAGTGTTTTGGGAGAGCGAGATGTTTGGATAGAGGCAATGTCGGAAGATTTATGGCGTGAGATTTGTGATTATTAAAGCGCAGTCTAAATGCCGTTCTAGTCTGCCCTATGTAATGCATTTTACATACCGTACACTCGAAAAAGAACACGACATTCGACGAGGCACATGTTAAGTGCCCTTTAATTTTGATCGAGAACTGCGAGTGCGTGCTGCTGGCCGTGTTTGTGTGCTGCATCTGTTTACAGATCAGACATCCTGGCGATGAATTGATCTGAGAATTTACTAGCGCGTCTTTGAGGTTACGCGATCGTCTGTGGACTACCCCAGGGGCGGATGGAAACGCGCGTTTAAGGCGCTCGCTTTGTTCGAGAATGTTATAATATCGTCTTAAGATATTATTTGTAGTAGTAACGTGGTTACTACTACAAATACCATGCCCGTTGTATATATATATATATATATATATATATATATATATATATATATATATATATATATATATATATATATATATATATATATATATATATATATATATATATATATATATATATATATATCAAACATATTCACTATCTGTGCATATGTATACAGACGGGTCTACCAATCTAAGCTCCTTATTTATCGGTATAAATGTTCCATCAACCAAAACGACTATTAAAGCAAAACTAAGTCATATGACGTCCTCGACTGCTGCAAAATTGACGATCAGAACAGCTATGCAGCATATTATTCTCCAAAATCCACGCCAATGGGTGATATTCCAGAAATCAGAGTGAAGACGCAGGCGAGCTGGTGACGAAAGTGATATGTAAAGAGAAGAAGGAAGAGTGTATCAAATTAAATAATTGCTGTGCTGGTTCTAAGACGGTGTTGTTCATGTCTTTCTTGCTCCTTGTCTCTGTTTTTTTTTACTTTGATGAGTAATATTCGTCGACTCTAATTCTGCTCACCTAGCTCTTTCTTCATTCAGTGAACAAAGTCCAAACATTCAACTTATTCGCACAACCCTGGAGATCCACCAAATGCTTTGGTTAAGGGGCGCAATATAGGTCTCCAGTGGGTGCCAGGGCATTGCGGGACTAATGGAAATATTTGTGCAGACAACGCAGCCAGAGAAGCTCACAAAGAGACCGCTTCTTTCCTCATTTCATTTCCAAGAACTGATTCCAATACTGTCACTCCAAAACAATAGGCAGTGAAATAACATCACCAGCATGAACAAAACCACGTCGTTACTACAAATACCTAAAACGCATTAATCCCAAATTAACATTTTGTATGCCACGAGGCCTCTCAAGAGCTCAAGAGACAACGCTTCACCGACTGCGTCTCAGCGTCGCATATACGAAGAGATACCTACATCTTATTGGCAAAGAAGAATCACCTATGTGCTCTTCATGTTCTTCACCCAAAGATAGTGACCATCTGTTACGTATATGTAACAAATACGATTCTGAAAGAACGACGTTACAAATACAGCTAGGAGTAGTACCAAATGAAAAGCTTGAACTGCACCACCTTCTTGGACCTTGGCCAACGTCTGGAGACGCAGATAAGGCCACGAAAGCACAAATCATATTTCTCTCTCATGCTCGATTAACCAAGTTGTTATAGAAGTTTGATGTGTATAATTTAGATATGTATTATTTTATATAATGTTTTTACATCTTTTTTTTTTCTCTCCATTATTATCACTAACCCTGACTCCCTCTCCTTTGCGAAGTAGCAAATCAGCTTCTATGCAGGTTGACCTCTTCGTGACTTTAAATAAACAACTATTTTCTCTGTACTCCATCAGTCCTCTAAATCCTCTGCACAACAATCACCCAATACCAAACAATACAACATCCCTAGATGTCTTACCCGCAAGCATGTCGCTGCTCCTCTCTCTAATTGTAAACAAGCATTCCTGACAACAATACCTGCAAATATGCTCACATGGAATATGTAATTTCGTGCATCGCATGCCCCGGCACATTTTATTTTTGCGAAACGAATCGCAAGCTGCGTCAACGTTTCTGAGAGCACCACCGCCTCGTAACCCTGAAGCTTATTATGAAACTAGATTTAATTTTAACCACTTCACCATAATTGTAAATAAAAACAATTAACGCAATAACGTGTCTGAGTCATTAACTCTGGCTTCCTCTGCTCTGCCTCTTGCAGGAAAAAGGAGAAAACCGATTTTCCTTTATCTCCGCACTGAATTACCTAATGGCTTGAGAAATGGACTTATCCTCGACTACAAATTCTTCCACTCTTTCTTCCGAGGTCGACTCTCTCTCCCACTTTTTTCGTTCCCCCGATCTTCCCGGCTCGAATCATCCTTGACCCTTACGGTATCTTTCTCTTCCCGACCCTCGTCTCAACATCTGGTCGTCGTTTGCTGCTGTACCCTTATCGTTTTTTTTTTTGTTTTTTTTTTTCTTCTGGCGTCACGTTCTGACAGCCCACGCGTTCGTTTTCTTCAAATTAAATCCTCTTCCGCTTTTTTTTGTTCCCCCAACCTTCCCCGTTCGTGGCAGCGGTGAGCCTCACGGTATCTTTAGTAAAATATTTGGTATATTTCTTTTTTCTAAAGCCCCTTCATGTTTTAAAAGGAGAGCAAAGGGACGTCGATGCACGAGGCACCTGCAGTGTGGAGCCCTTGGGAAGATCATGGCGGCACAGCGGAGTGTAGCGCAGCACTGGGCTAGATTTCAGACTCCATGTTCTTCCCAGAAGCGGAGTGCGGCACGTGTCTCGAGCATTTCCACAACAATGAATGGCACCACTTTTCCCAGGATAGATGGGCTTTACTCTTTCCGAACTTCTCGCCCCATCTGGTGGTCGTTTGCTGCTTAGTCATTCTTGTTTCGTTTTCTTTTCTTTTTTTTATTTTGTCGTCGTATTTTCACAGCCCTCGTGTTCGTATCCTTGGTTTCCCTTAGTTTTCGTATTCTCTGACGACGGTCGTGTTTCCGGAACATCGGTTGTTCCCCTCACTTTTGCATTGTTTTTTTCTTTTCTCCCTCTTTTGGGCTTTGCTGTCGTCCAGAAACGAAGTCGACGGAGAACGCTGTTGGTACCACCAAGAACAACAAAACACTCAAAGAAAATCCCCAATAGAGTTGTGGACGTGAGGCCGTAGGTGCAATCATCGCAAGAAGTGCCGGGCAGGGGTGTAGATATGCACTAGTGCCTCGGGAAGTCTGCTCGTTTTCTCGGAGCAGTCGGTTGCAGTACCACGTAGAAGTTCGCACGGGGGCAGCCAACCAAAGCCTCGAAGTTTGGCTGAGCTCTGCTTGATCCTTTCTGGTTGTTATTTTTACCCTAGTCTAGCAGTGCCCTTTCGGCGTCCAAAGCAGAATGACTGGTTCATTCTTTGAAACGAGCCAGAACTCTGTCAATGGAATTATTTGGTCCTTCGCCCTCCCTTTGTGATGATTTCATCTGTTCTTTGTCTTTTGTTTTTCTTCGACGCCATGAGGTCATGTCAATTTTTCTTCTTTTTTTTAAATTTCAATTTACTTGCTTTTTGCAAATATCCTTTCAGAGGTTATGACAATTGTAAATGCTGGTCTTATATGTGCTTTTGCGTATTTTCTTGCCGCCATTAGCCCATAAACGCATTAGGAAATCATCCAGAGCGTGTATATTTAATATTTAGTTGTAGGATGTTTTATTTTTTGTTTGTCTTAGGCTCTACGTTTGACCTTTGAGCCGTGAACACGTGAATATATTCAACAAAATAAGCGATAAAGGCTTCGATGGGTGAATTGTTGAATAGATCCACGGATGCGTAAAAGCTCCTCTAGTCTGATTGGGTGGTAACGTTCTCCACCATTACTCCGTTTTATTCTTGATATACACCACTGTCATAGCTAGTGCCACTAAATAAGCTACGCTTCAAAGTAGCGACACTTGGCCATCTTGTGCCTTAACATCATGGTTGCCAGTTATCTGAAGCTTTATCTAAAATCACAGGAAACCCTTTGGGCCTGCATTCGATGCAATTTCAGCTGTGAGACAAGATGTGCAGGACATTCTGCTGGTTGCATCCGTGACTCCCAGGGTATCGGTGAAAAAAGTTTACAGTGTTTGGTTCACCGCATATATAAACTCCGCATTGCCGAACGCTCACTCTCCGTTCACCCAAAGTTTGAGCGCAAACAGATATTTTATTCAAAAGTTATGTGATTTTCTGGAATTTGCAATGGGGAAATGGTGCCCATTTTTGCTCGTTTTCGATTTCTGGCGCCTTTATGCATTCGAGAGCTCCTTCGTCTACCATTTTCCCATTTAAATATTTAGAAAATCATTTATAACTTTTGAATAAAATATAGGATCGTGCTGAAACTTTGGGATCTGGTTCACAACACTGGCGCTAACTTTGGACGGAGAATGAGCGTTCGCTGATGTGTAGTTTATTTTTTTTTTCGAGCAAGAAACTCTGTAAACTATTCTCAGGACGCCTTTTAAAAGAGGCGACCTTGACCATCGCTGGAACTGCTTGTCGTCATTAGCAATCCCGTGTCGCGTTTCCCATCCTCTATCTGCATGGCGCTGTGCAATGCTCCGCTCAAGATCCGAAGCGCCCGTGGTATCAGTATTAGGGCACCCCTAACTGTTGGTCTCGTCGCGACTGGCGAAGCTGACGGTCCACATGTAGCGAGGTA
The DNA here is from genome assembly GCA_013358835.2 of Ixodes persulcatus. Classification (NCBI taxonomy): domain Eukaryota; kingdom Metazoa; phylum Arthropoda; class Arachnida; order Ixodida; family Ixodidae; genus Ixodes; species Ixodes persulcatus. Next base: position 35,628 of record JABSTQ010009397.1, on the reverse strand, counting down.
GAACGACGTTTGAAATTTCCGGAGTTCCCGTCCAACACTATTTCATTCGATAATATTTCATTAGGCATTAAAACAAATAAAAGTGTAATTAACGAGGGTAAATGTGCAGGTTTCTGGCACGGCAGCTGGGACACCGCGCCTGATATCTTTTTGAATGTTCAGTGGACATCCTTGCCCGTCAAGTATCTTGGTGTGCCGCTCGAGCACTACAGAGATAGCACCAAAATGTGTAACGATGCGACGGAGAGAGGGAGAGAAAGACGGAGAATTAAGAGGGTCCTGATTGCCTATGTTTGCACGTGCTACAGTATGTAAGTTATTTTGAATAGCAAAAGTGTGATTTATACTGCAGGTTATCTCTATGTCGCGCCTTAGCGTAAAAACGTTGCACAAAACTCTTGCAGTCTTCATCTGCGGTTCAGTCTGGGAGCGTTATATTCCTACAAAATTGTTTCGCGCTGTTCAAAGTGGTGGCCTGGGATTGTCCCACCTGTTTATTCGGCAGATTGTGTCTAGGTTTATGTTTTTACGCGATCATGAGGATGTATTCTTGCGTACTGTGCTGCAGGTGCGATTACGAAATGCGTTGCCGGAATAGGTTGTTTCGTCCAGTATATTAGTTGTGCTCTTGTGTCCAAGCTTTATGCGTGAAGTAGTGCTTTCTTTTCAAATTTTAAAAGTACGTTTTTGTTTTTTAGAGTACCTCAGTTCAGTCGCTGGAAAATGACTGCATAAAAAATTAGCTGATGTTTTGTTTCCACTGCCCCTCTACAAATCATAGTGGTGCGAGGGCGAGGGGCATAATGTGCTAAAAAGAGTTAAGAAAATGTCGGTCAATCTATCGGTGAAGTCTTTTTCTTTAAATTGCATTGTGGCATCTTGCCAGTCAAACCTGGGCTGGAGGACAAAGGCATTTTGGTACCGTGGTCTATAAATTGCATTCTATGTAAAAAACATGAGTAAATTGAACACCTCTTCATAGAATGTGGGGACGCCGTATTTTACTAGGACATTCTTCAGCGTTCGCAGAAGAAAGACCTTCCTCTGACTGCACAAGGCATCCGTTTCTTACCTGTCTAGAACGACAATGGTTTCCCTTATGACACTTTTATGCTTCTCGGCCTCCACACTCTATGGAAGATAAGAATGAGTGTACGCCATGCGGATGTTAATGCACGCCCCGCAAGAGAAAATCTTATTGTGCCACGGCTGGCGTCTGAATCTCCTCGACGTAGCCCATGGTGGTACCCTTCGTTAGGTGCTGCGGTTCCTCTCGAAAGTTTGTCACGAGAACAGTTGTTCGTCCTTCTTGAAGATCCGTTACGCTTCGTGTGACGCCAATTCCTTTTTCAAGGAGCAGTTGAACGCTGCCTTCCAGAAGAGCTTCACCGTGCATGGCTGCGTCGGTTATGACGGTGACGAAAACACTCGACCGCGGCGGCAGATTCACATGGTCGGCTATAACTCGGAACGCGGATGACGTCGTGTTGGCCTCCACCGGGGGCAGGACAGGCTTTCGCAGCGTCAACTGGTTTGCCCCGAGGTCGATGACGGCGCCATACTCGCAAAGAAAGTCCATTCCGAGGATAACGTCCCTCGAACAGTCTTGCAGAACGACGAACTTGACAGGGCACGTCTCACCGTGGATCTCGACGCGAGCAGTGCATCTCCCGACTGGTGTGATGAGGTGTCCTCCGGCGGTTCTTATTTGCGGTCCATCCCACGGCGTCATGACTTTTCGAAGGCGGCGGGAGAGCCTCCCACTCAAGACCGAGTAGTCTGCTCCGGTGTCCACGAGTGCTGATGCGTCGTGGCCGTCGATGACGACGTTTAAGTTATTGGACACCGTTGCAGGGGCGTCGTTTCGGACTCTGGTAGCGTTCGAGTGGGGGCCCTCCGACGTTCGTGGAGGATCTTGGCGTCGGTCGTCTTCGGCAACTCCACCTCCAGGGGTTGCCGCGCCTAGTTTCCCCGGCGAGGAGCGAGGGACGACAGGCTTTCACGTCGGGGTCGGTGCATCGGCGAAGCTGGACGTCGCGGCGACGGCGACCGGAACTCTCGGCGGGACGCGGGCTCGGGGGACTGAGGTCGTCGCAAGTACTCGTCGATCTCCCGAGGTCGTTCACCATAACGGGGGCGCGGGTCGTTCGGGTGGAACCCGCGCAGCCCAAGTCGTCGGTATGGGCATCGGCGGTAGGTATGGTCTGCTTCCCCGCAATGGAAGCACAGAGGGCGTCGGTCGGGCGTTCGCCACACGTCGGTTTTCCGGGGTGGGCGAGGCTCCGGGCGGGCGTACTGCACCGGGTCGTCGTGGCGTCTGTCGTGTTGCGGCGCAGGAGATTCACGTCGGGGCGGCGCGACATAGGTGCGAGGAGGAGGCGGTGGGCGTCGGGCCACTGCGGCGTAAGTCAACGTGGGCTCCTCGGTGGCTGCCACGACGACGGGAGCCTCTGGTTGGATGGCTCTCTGGACTTCTTCCCGCACAACCTCGGCGATGGAGAGCGAGGCCGGGCGTGCGGCAGCGGGCAGCAGCTTCCTCAATTCCTCCTGGACGACTTCACGGATAATGTCACGGATGCCGGGGAGGGTGGTGCCCAGGTCGGATCCAGGGGGGCTATGTTCGACAAATGTTTCGTTTCTCCCAAAAAGAAACGGAAGTGACGGAAGTGACGATATCGCGTCTGATTGGCCAGAGGCTCAAATGACCAAAGAGCGAACTTTTGTCATTTGAGCCTCTGGCCAATCAGACGCGATATCGTCATTCCGTCACTTCCGTTTCTTTTTAGGAGAAACGAAATATTTGTCGAACATAGCCCCCCAGATGTCGCCAGAGTAGTTACGCCAGGGTTCCATATTTGTCGCCTCCGTGACGAACTCGTCGGACTGTTGTCGGGGGATTCCGGATGAGACCGCCGAAAATCTCGCTTTTCACACCCCTCATCAGGTGGTGCAGCTTCTTCTCCTCGGTAGCCTGAGGATTGGCGCGGGCGCTCAGGCGGAGAACATCCTCGACGAAGCTGGTGATGCTCTCATTTAGGCCTTGGGTTCTTGTTCGCAGGAGATCTTCGGCACTCTCACGTCGGTGTTGGCAGGCAAACGTCTTCTTCGGTTCTTGCTTGCACAGCTCCCACGACGTCAAAGAAGCCTCGTGGTTTTCCAGCCAGTGCCTCGCAGTTCCTTCCAGCGAAAAGTAAAGGTTCTGCAAGCAGTGCTCAGCTGACCACCCGTTATGTCGGGCCACACGTTCATAATGTTGCAGCCAGTCCTCGATGTCCTCGTGGGCGTCTCCGTGGAAAGGCGTCGGAGTTTTGGGTGCGACGGGCAGGTATACGACGGTGGCGGTGGACGGGTTCTGCGACGACTGGCTGTCCATCGTTGGCCTCGTTGGCTGCTTAGCCTTGGGCGGCAGAGGTCCAAATTCCGGGTGTAGGCCGTGGGTACGACGACTGAACCGGATCTCGGAAGTGCTTTCGTTGGTTCTTCGTGGGCTTGGCGTCGGACTTGCACTGCGGGCCCTCGGAGGGGTACGCGGCAGGGGCATGCGGTACCCCGCACCTCCACCAAAATGTCACGAATGACGAGGTGACAAAACAACGGAATAAGTCAGAAAACTGAAACGTTTAATGGGGCGAACTTGAAACCCAGAAATAAAAGGAAAAAAAAAGAAAATAACAACAGAGCGTCGCGGGCGTCGAAAGCGGCGAAGCAGGAGGATCGAACGCTGATGCGAAACTGACTCCAGCTTGCCACGCGGAGCCGCTTTTGTACACGCGTGGGCTTCTGGAGCATTCGGCGTAGAAGGTTCGGTGCCTAGAACATTCTAACCTCGAATCAGCAAGACGGTTCTCGAATTTACCAGAACGTCACATTACAGTGTCAACAAAAATGTGTAGCAGCGGCCAGGAATCGAACCCTGGCTTTTCGCGTGGGAGACAAGCGCGATAACCGTTCGGCCATGCGCGCGCTGCCTACTTGGCAAGCTGCGCGCGGCAATATATTCGGGAAGTTTATCATGCAAAGTCTGAACCTCCCGATTGGCTGCCAATTTTGAATCCATTAGTATGTCTGAAAATATATTAACGCAATCGTGTTAGTCACAAAATGGATGACTTGTTTTTAATATTTTTCAAGTGTATGCGTGTGTTTGTGTTTTGTGGCCGATATTTAAACAGGAAAAAAAAAAACGCGCCTGGTCGAGTGGTTACCACGCTTGACTTTCGTGCGGAGGATCATGGTTCGATTCTTGGTAGTTGCGCGTCTTTTATCTATTCTTTCAGTTTAATGCACCAAGATAAGTTACTGGGCGAGTTGGATATACATCTTGACTTAAACAGCGCAAATAAGGCACGGAAGGAAGAGACAACAGGAAGGAAAGAGGACTGCCCTGTCCTGGTAAATTCGAAAACCATGTTGCTCGTTCGAGTTCCGAATGGTCTTCGCGCCTAACTTTCTACGCACATTCTTAGCGAAGCCAACGCGTGTACATAAGGAGCTCTGCGCGGCAAGCCGCAGTCAGTCTCGCCCCAGCGTTCGATACTGCTGTTTCGCCGCCATCGAGGTCTGCGACGCTAGCCTTTTTCTCTTTTGTCTTGCGCACAAGTTCACCCAATTAAACGTCTAGTTTGCTTCAGTTTTTTTCGCCTCATCAATTGTCATTCGTGACAATATTTTATATTAGTGTATATAATACCCAGCCCACGGTAGATGATGCTTCTTAATGGTCATGATTTCACTACCATCAAAGAGCGTCTCGCATCCGCCATCCTATTGGTCCAGCCGGAACATGGAGCCCCCACGAGAGTGTTTGATGATGCCTCCGGCTGCTCGCGCTACTTTATTATATTAATATATATATTTAGTAACCGATGTTGGCATTAGCATTGTTTGATGAGTCGTGGCCTATATAAAGGGGACACGTGCAAAAATAATTTGCAGCTGAGTTTTGAGACAGTGTTGTGTTGTCCACTTCTTGTCCCTAGTCTCATGGTTGTTTTTCTCTATTATTATTCACCAGCTCGCCTGCTCAGTAACCCTTACTTAAACTAACACCCGCACAGAATCCTATGCTTTTTTATATAGTTACTCCCTCGAATTTTGAGCAATTTCGTTAACTGAAGTTTATTTAAACACATCTCATCTAGGGGTGTAAACTTCTGTTATATCAACACTATATTCAATAAATCAATCAATGTCGTATTTGCATAAAAAAGGTTCAAGGCAGGAGGCTTGCACGGCAAGCCGTTAGGTCTATAAACCGTACTTAGGGGTGCCTACTAGCGAGTATCCTTAGCCGACAAGGAAACACAAGTAAATTAAAGGCGTCACAAAACGATATCGGGTTGGAATGTTCAGGATTTTGCAGAGGCCTACTGGTCCTAGTCGGGCAAAGGTATACTAGCACAGACCACCTCTGACTCGGAAGCTTTCTTTTTTCCCGGTGAAATTGCAAGGATGAAAGGGGACTATTTCTTTCGCTCTTGGCTTCACAAAGTTTGATGACGTAATTGTGGGAGCGAAACAACCCGCCTGACGACAGTCGAGCGCGGCTAATGGATTGGACAAGAGAACTACGTGAGCACTCGACGTCGGCTCGTAACAATCAATGCCTCGGCCGACATGCGGGTAGTGGCTCGTCTCCAACCACTGCTTTGATGAAAACAGCCCAACTCGAACAATGCTTTGAGCTGAGCACGCGTTTTCTACTTTGCCTATCCCAGCAAGTGGCATTGATTAACGTGGGTGGCATAGGATAGGAACCTGGCCACGTGGCCACTTGTTCTGGCTCCGAGCTGAGGGGATGAACGATACTCATATTTCTCGCCTTCGTTTCCCGACTGTAATTTTTTAGAAAGAAAAACTAAAGCAATTTTATTCGGCTATTAGCGTTAAGGAGTGATTCTAAAAACTGTTTAGCGAAAGAAGTAAAGTTGTTTCATGGCTTCTTTAAGTATTGTATTCTTTCATGATTGCCTGATTCTGCCCGCATCATCGAGATGCGGCGCAAATTTGAATGCGCACTCCAGACAAAAAAAAACATTATATCGGAGAACGCACCCAACTCCTAGTAAAAATTGAAATTCACAGTGACAAAAAGGGCAACTTTTATATTAAGGCACGTACACCTTTCTAACTGAAAAAGCCTCGCATAGTTGTCAAAAATATCAGAATATAAAATAGTACAAACCTCCAAGTGGAACCACGTTTTGTTTCGGATGGTATTCATTTGAGTCCGTTCTTGTTCGACCTCCTTGCCTCGACCTTCTCAAATGACAGTTCTCAAAACATCTGTCTAGGTTGGGCCAGCCGCATTTGGTCCGTTCTTATTACATCCTTCGTGCTTCATCCTCCTAGAAAAAATCAAGTGGCGGCTATTTGACGTATCGGTGTATTCGTTTGGTCACCGCATATCCCCGAAGAAGCTTATTCGAGTCCGCTCCTCTAGCCCCTCCCCCCCCCCCCCCCTCCGCCGCCACACACGCAAGCAATACCCGACGCGCACACGCTCACATACACACGTACGTGTGCTTCGGTTCTGCAAATCTGCTAATAATTCCTCGGATACGTCCGTTTGTTTTTTCAAAACTTGCAGCGAAAGTCGGGACCCGCTCGTAGGGTTGTCCGGAATTATTCCCAGACGCTGGTGAATAATGCACCGGACTGCTCCTTCTTGTCAGGGCGCGGTTTCGTATGCCCCTTTTCCCCTGGCCGTGGGAGGGCGCACTCGGAGTGGTCCCCCTCACTCCTTGATCCATTTTGTCCTAAAAGAGCACTCTACGCGCCGACGGAGTCAATCCAGTGCCGGGAACGTACCACGTGACATTCGGTGGTGGTTCAAATGGGGCAAAAAAAAAAAACCTTTGCTGCAGCTCGACCGCCGTAAAATACAGGGTTCAATTCGAAAAATTGAATCATAATGTTTTTTTTGTTTTTTTTGGCCCCCATATAAACTGGCATTACGAGAAAGGTCATACACGGTGCGCAAGTGACGAATGTGAGAGCGATAAAATGAGAGACCTGAAAATTTAATAAATCGCAGCATATAACAAAATGTAGCTATATGTATAAGGCAACGCACCTACATATATTCCCGGGTGGCCGTAAAAAATGATTTCATCGAAAAGCATTAAAAAAAAAAATTGCGGTGGTTTAGCTCGGCTATGCCTGGATATACGTAGCGTGAGCTTATGCGCACAAAATGAGGCGCTATCAAACGGCTCCGGTGCAGCGTCAGACCTGGCTACTGCGCATTGGAGGCGCACAGTTGGGCACGCGGCGGCGCCAGTGCGTCTGCCGCGGCTATGACGTCAGTCCTCTGAAATGCGGAGACCGGCGAGGCGCGCCCGGTGGTGGCGAAGCGTGCGGCGGCGGCGGCTCCGACGCGCCACCTGTGCGATGAGTGACGTCACTGCTCCTCGGGCTTGCGGAGCACGGCTCTTTGAAAGCCACTCGAAACTGCTCAACCTCGGCCAGTGTAGCTCACGCTACCAAAAAATTTCAGCCTTTCCACTCTGGTAAAGAAGGAAGATCAGCGAAGCTGTATTATAGTGGGAATGAAGTATTGCCGGGCGCAAGTCGGCAAGCCAGAGTAGAAAGGCTGAAAAGGTTGTGCCATCTATGAGCGACGTGGGCAACCAGACAACCGGCAAGCGGGTTGTCTGGTTGCCGCCATCGCTTATAGATGACGGTAGCTGTCCAGAGTTTCGTGTCATCATTTGTTTGCTGAAGGACACGATACTGGGAAAAGTAGCCCTTAACTGCTGCGCTCTAAAAAGTTATTTTTTTCCGACAAGACTTCATCTTTACCGAAATAACTTCCACGCGGTACCGAAATGACATGTTTGGTTGGATAAATATAAGGCCTAATTGAACTTCCGCTCAAAACAAAGGTTTGAATATTGTAATATTTCATCGAGAAAACTACACGTTCTCAAAGTCACATTTTATTACAGCCGCTAGAGTCACATTTACATGAAGTTTCAACTTTCTGCGATGCATAGTTTATTCATGCGGGTCACAAACCGCGACTTCGTTATCTCGGACAATCTATAATCACGGTGGGTTCCTCGGCTCATCCTCTATTGCTTGGAACACGCCCCGACCAGCGCTTTTTCCGTCGTATACCCCCCCCCCCCCCCCCCCCCCCCCCCGTGTGTCGTAGCACTCCCCGCAATGGCAACAAAATATGTTGTACCAGCCACCCGGTAACGCTACGTGTGGCCGTGATCCCGGTGGTAGCTGTAACGCATTTACTACGAGGACTAGCAGGCCCAGGCGACGCTTCCGTCGCGGAGTTTCCTCACGACGCCGTTGGAGTTTCATCGGCACGACGGCTGTAGAAAGAACTACAGCGGAACAGGCATTGGCGTATCCACATTCAGAGCTGTGTCACTGCCACGATTGCGACGATACTCAGCGTTACAGTTGAGATTTCACCGAGCAGAGATGAATTAAAGACACGGTAAGCACAGACATCTGAGGCGCGTTCCAGAGGACCCGACTCTTTCTATATGTAACGTATTCGGCGAATGTCGTTCACTGGAGCCCGAGCCAGAACCCGCAATTGTACGTTAATGCCAATTTATGTATCTGACGTTCCAGATTATGTGCACATACTTGCCTCAATGAAGAACGAGTTTCATATTTGGTTCAGTGGCTACAGCTGCGGTGTGAACGAGATTTGTTTTATATCGTAAAATTGCGTTGTTTTGGGCAAATCAGCTTTTGTCTGTTGTGAGAAAATTACTAGTCCTATTCCTGAGAATTTTGCGTTAGCAGAACCCTCCTAGCCTCTTCCAGCCCTGCTGCCAACTCTACATGCATAGTCAAAGCCTAAGGAAGGCTTACGTGTCTTAGTGTTTCCTTCTTCGCTGTTTTTAAAGGCGAATGGCGAAGTCCCATTGGCTGCCAAGCAGAGACTTTTAGAATACCAAAGCTCGGGGGCTCATAATATGAATAAATAAAATGGTTCGCCATTGCGCATGCGCCGAACCCAAACTGCGTTTTAGGTTTGGTACATCGCTCGCCCCTAACCCAATATTCGAGAAACATCGCGGGCCACTTTTAACTAGGGACAGGGTTGGCAGACATGGCGGCACCCTTTCCGCTCGCTTCGAAGCAAATTCGTCATTGTCGCTGCATAATTAGCCACGTCCATCGACACTGAAATATGCAGACGGCTTTCGCGTTGCTCTATCTCGCTCAAATCATAAAGAATAAGCGGTGAGCTGGCCCCTTTTTAAGACCGTCTTCAGATTCCGGCCGTTTCTAATCAAAACGAGACGCGGTAACCGTGTAGGTGGCAAGGTATCGCTGCTCCAAGGGAATTGTCTTGGCTTGACCGACGGAGCATTTGTGGCACGCAGATTCAGCCATGACAATACAGCAAAACCAATCGGCGCCAACATTGGTAATACTCTGGAGGTGAAGGTTCTCTAGCTTAACAAAACGTTTTCCAAGTCGCTCCAGCTGCTCGCGGAGTATGCTCACCCGCGTTCGTTGCAGTTTCAACATAGTTAAAGGCCCATATTTGCGGCAACAAATTAAGGCCTTTCTTTTGGCCTTGCAGCACACGAACGCCAAAAAGCAATCCGAGAACGTAGATGGTTGAGCGTGTTGGTTATTAATTTATGATAAGAAAAGAGGGACATTTAAGACAAAAAGACAAGACAGGCAAGGCAGTCTTGTCTGTTTGTCTTAAATGTCCCTCTTTCCTTATCATAAATCCGAGAACGAGCGCCGAATTAGAGCTCCACGGATTGGATTATTTTGGTTAACAACGAATAACAACATTTAGAGTGCTTTTATCTTCTCTTTCTTATCCAGATTCATTTAATTTTGCCTTAACAATTTTGTAAAAAACAATGAAGGGCGTTTACCAATCTCAATAATGCGAAATTAGAGCGAAGCCCTTAAGGTATTTTGATTTTGCGATATACCGTGCTAGAGAAGTTGAGAAGGAAATATATATACTTGTTAGTGATCCTCCTGCTCCGTACCCTCCCCTCCTCTTCCTACGTACCTTCCCCGCCTCCTCCTCTCACAGTTTCCCCTCTAAGTTTAGCTGGAAAATTGACGCCATGTGACCTCAACACCAATTAAGGTTCCCCGCTAAATTTAGCAGGAAAAATGACGTCACATGACTTTGTGTGACGTCACCTATGAGAAAATCCAGTTTCTCCGCTAGATTTAGCGGGAGAATTGACGCCACGTGACCTCAACATTAATTCGATCCACCGCTACATTTAGCCGCGCAGTCACGCCGATGCCGACACCGACACCGACGCCGCAAAACACACGAACGAACGCCTAAGAGCTGCGCTCTAAAGTGAAAGACGTTTGCAAATCTCTATAATGCGAAATTAGAGCGCAGCTCTTGAGGTGGAGGTGGGGAGGATCCGGAGGGGAGGGAATAGAGGAGTAGGAGGGCAGGGCACGGAGGAGGAGGAGGAAAGGTATTCCATGCCCTCCCTTCTTTCTCCGTACCCTCCCCTCCTTCTGAGTGTCCTCCCCTCCTCCTATACATACCTTCCCCTTTTCTTCCTCCATATCCTCCCCTTCTCATCGTCCGTGTCCTACTTCTCCGTACCCTCACCTCCTCCTCCGCACGCAGGAGGAGCAGGGGATGGCACGGACTGTCCCTTCCTATTTCTGTGTACCCTCCCCTTCTCCTCTTGCGTACCCTCTCCTCCCCCTCCATACCATCCCCTTCTCCTCCTCCGTACCCTTCCCTCAACCTCTTCTGTAATCTCCTCCTACGTACGCTCTTCTGCTCCTTTTCATACCCTCCTCCAGTACCTTCTCCTCCGTATCCTCACCTCCTCCTCCTTCATACCCTCCCCTCCTCCTCCATACCCTCCCCTCCTCCTCCGGTTACGCCGACTGCGACAGCCACAACGCAAAACACGGGAACGAGCGTAAGAGCTGCACTCTAAAAGTACTTGCTAAGGGCATATTGTTTTTTTGTTCCCTTTAGAATACATTTTCACGTTTTAGCCGCATCGGTGCGGCAAGCGGAAAACGGAAGCGCGCGGCGCTGCGTTGCGAAAAGTCTATTCTGTAAGCCGGTGGCGCCAACCTTGCTGCGTCCCCCAATTTCTTAGGTGCAAACAAACGTTGGCTTTGTATTATGTTGTCTTGTATTCTATACTCAAGACTCGCCACTTCCTCGATTTATTCAGCTGTCAGTGACTACTATTTTTGGAAGAACAAGACTTTTAGTGCTGCAAGACCACCAAACGGTGCTTTCCTGCAAGCAAACCTTTATAGAGGGGAAGCCTAACCCGAAAAAAGCCCGATGCGCTATTGGCCCTTTGACTTTCTCGGATGACGTTGAACCGAGCCCAAAGGTTAGGTTATGAGGAGCCTCGCTTCGCTTAGTTTCCATGGTGAAATTCTGCCGTACCCTGCCCTAAGCAGACGCAAGCGCCTGTAATGTAACGTAACATTAGAAAAGCGTGCGGTGGGAACGGGCCTCAATGTTCAGTGTTTCTTCACAAAAGTTTACGAAAGCTTACGGCTTAATTTGCACCGATGCGACGCGAGGAAGCGTAGCGAGAACAGCTGGGCTCCGAGACCAGCTGTTCTGAGCAAAATGGTGACGCCGAAAGAGACGGCGAGGCGTCGTCAACGCCGACATTGGAAACCCTTGTTTTCGACTTCTTGAGATAGGTGGTGAAACCCACCTAACGTTCCCCGGGAACGGTGATTTCAAAATTCAGGCAATTGCACCACGTACATTAAGGTGTAAAACTCGCTATGAAGTCCCGCGAATATATAATCGCTATGGGGAAAGCATTATGGCATTTTATTTCCAAGAACATTCAACGCGTTACCGAATTCTATATTAATGCGAAACGTTCTTTGGCTAGTCCCGGATATCATAAAGCCGAATTAAGTTAAGTGAAATTAAGTGAATCCGGATTAGGTTTCCCTTCTAGATTAAGCGGAAAAATTTACGTCACGTGACCTCAACATCAATTCAAATTGGCCGCTAAATTTAGCGGGAACATGATGTCATATTACTTTCCATCGAGTGACCTCCACAAAAAATCAATTTCCCCACTTGATTTAGCGTAAAAAATTGACTTCTCTTGACCTCAACCCCAATGCAATTTCCCCTCTAAATTTAGCAGGAAAAATGTCACGTTATAGATAAAGGGCAAACGCCAATCAATTCCTAAAAGAAGGTAGGGTCCCAACGTTTCGGTGCCGGCTCGGCACCTTTTTCAGGGGGGTTGTTTAAAAGAGAAGCAGCTTATTCATTTTCTTCTGCGGTGAATTCAAAACAGTATCTTCATTTTTTTAATTTTTTTTTTAACTGCGGTAAGTTTTTAAATTAGGTGCGGTAATTTTGTTGTCTTCAGAGTTGGATATTTACAAAAGAGGATCAGCATCTTCGTTTTCCTCTATGGTAGTGGCCTGTTTCAGTGGTGTTTCTTCTAAGTGTCTCTATGGTAGTGGCCTGTTTCTGTGGTGTTTCTTCTAAGTGTCGTAGTCCACTGACGTATGACGAGGGCAAGGTGCCAGTGGATCAGGTAATATTTCTTGCTGTGGTCTTTATGCGCCATGACTCAATAAAGAGCCGTTGGCGCCAGTTAGTTTCTACATCCAGGATTCATGTATTTTTAAAGTCGATGCGGTGGTCATTGTCGTCGCAGTGTTCCGCAACAGCGCTACGCTCTCGGTCAAATTTGCGTACGTCATTCTTATGTTGGCGGACTCTTTCCTTGACATGTTTCGTTTCGCCGACGTATGAAGCGGAACCCTCAGCACACGGAATTCGGTACACAACGCCTTGTGCTTTTTCTCTTGGTGAACGGTCTTTCGGACGAGGCATTAGGCGCCCAAGTGTCGAAATAGGTTTGTGAGCCACCTGAATACCTTGTTTGGCCAGCGTACGGGCCAGAGTTTCGCTAGTCCCTTTTATATAAGGTACACGGACGCGAATGCTAGGGCGGGACTGCGTACTATTTTTTGGTTGCTGAAGCCTGTGACCAAGACGACGGACAACACTGATGATGAAGCTGTTGGTGTAGCCATTCTTTTTGAGGTTGGCGATGACAGCCTGTTCTTCACTTTCTTTATCTTTCTCTGAGGAGCAGATGTTCCGAGCTCTGGACAACAGGGACGCGACCACCGACGCCTTGTTACTCGTAGGGTGGTATGAGTCGAATCGAAGGTAACGTCCAGGTCGGATTCCTGTATACAGTAAACTTCATGTCTTCACCTACTCGCTTGACAAGCACGTCCAGAAACGCAAGGTGCCGTCTTTCTCGCGTTCTAATGCAGACTGGATCGCCGGCTTCATGGAGTTTAGGTGTGCTAGAAAGTTGTCCACCCCAGATGTTTTGAGGATACAAAAGTAATCATCGACGTAACATAAGAATACTTTGGGGCTAGTCGGGAATGACTGCAGCGCAGTTTGTTTGATTGCTTCCATCGTCAGGTTTGCCGTAGTAACCGAAATAGAAGCGCCCATTGCGGTTCCGTTGGTCTGGCCGAAGAACTCTCCTTGGAAGCTGAAGTAGGTGCCGTGAAGGCAGAATTTAAGGAGGCAGCATATTTCATCCACGCTAAGGCAGGTTCTGTCGTTCAAGTCTTTCTCCTTTTCGAGAACGTTTCTGGCTGTGGCTACTGCCAGGTGCACTGGAAGGCTTGTGAAGAGTGAAATTACATTGAATGACACTAGACTGTCATCCGTGGTGAATTTGAGTTACGAAACGAGCTCCACGAAATGATCGGCGTTCCATATGTTAGTTGGTGATCTTCCGATGAGAAGGGAAATGGTGTGATGGAGGTAGTTGGATAGCGCCCGAAGCGGTGACGTTTCAAACTGCGCAATAGGCCTGAGGGAAAACATTTGGCTTATGGACCCTTGGGAGTCCATAGAAACCAGGAGCAGAGCCACTTCAGCATGTGAGCCGTAGATAAAGGTTCTTTATTTGATTGTTTCTTGAAAATTTCCACCAGTAGTTTGTTCAGATTTATCTGAACTTGTGTCGTGGGATCATTTTGAGTTTCTGATAAGCCGAGCTGTCGAGAAGATCCCTCACCTTTCGTTCGTAGTCTTCCCGATTTAGGACGACCGTCGAATCACGCTTCTCCGTAGGTAAAAGCACAATCTTTGTGTCATTTCTTAGCTGCCGTAGAGCTGTCGACTCTTCTCTTGGTATGTTGTATTGTTGACGTAAAGGCATTTTCGACAGAATGCTGACCGTTTTCTGTCGGACCCGTTCCTGAGCGCTTGGGTTCAAATGCGTGATGCCGTCTTCTATTGTGGCGACAATTTTTGGTATGGGCGGCTCTGTCGTTGTAACGTTGAAGTCGTCGCCTTTTGCCAAAACAGCAGTCTTGACCGCAGGGAGTTCCCTTGAGGAGGGATTTGTGACGAACGTGGAAGTGTCGGTTCGTATCTTGCTCCAAGTTTCGTTCTTAGCTTCGCGAGCTTCTCCTTCTGAGAATCCCGTCGTTTTTCTTTTTTGCAGAAGTAGAAGCGATGTTTTCACAAAAAGACTGAAGGGATGGAAATATATCTGGGATTTGGTGTTGAAGCTGTCGACGAAAGAAGAAAAAGTCTAGTTCTTTTTTCTTGAGGGCTGCTTGACACTCCTGAATACGGGACTTAACCAGGCGGAGCTCTTCCTGGTTGAAAATCTTGTGTCCTTCACGTGAATGAACGAGACGCTTGAGAAGAAGGCTCTGTGAAACTATGTGCTCATCTCGACAGGCTTTCGAGAAATCGAGGTGAGTCCTGAACGGGGAGATACTGCAGGAAACGTTTGAAATACCGCTTCGCTAGCTGTGCTGCTTTCTTTCCGAAGTCAAGGCGGAGGACCATCTGCTGTCGGGCGGTAGGCCTCGAACGCTAGGCCTCGAACGCTAGGCCTAAGCGCGGAAGCCCCGGGTGAGCCCCAGAGACGAGAGAGAGACGTCCGTTCCAAACGAGAAAAAAAGCTTTTAGTAACAAACACCGTCAGCAGCGCAGTTGCGCTGCCGGCTTGGAACGCTAGGAACGCGAGGGCACAAAGAGCTTGGCACGCGCCGGTAAGGAAGCGACATCTCCCCTTCGAAGCAGAGGAGCACAAAACCAAACCACAAACGAGTTAGTCTGCATCGCAGCAATACCTTCTAGGGGCAAACACTTGACGCGAGATGCTGGGCATTGGGTGCGAAGATGAAAGTTCTGCCAGCAAAACTGAAGATACTGCTTTACATTCACTGCAAAATAAAATAAAGAAGCTGCTTTTCTTCTAAATAGCCCCCCAGCAGAAGGTGACGTGCCGGCACCGAAACGTTGGGACACTATTTTCCTTTAGGAATTGGTTAGCATTTGCCCTTTATCTATAACATTTAACCCAACCAGGCAGGCGTCTGCCGAAATGTTCACCTTCAAAATGTCACGTATCTTTATATCACGTGGCTAGAGTTGCTCCGGATTTCGTGAAGCGTGATTATGTGAAACCGGATTAAGTTTCCCCGATAGATTTAGCGGGACAATTTTCGTTACAGAACCTTAACACAAATTCAGTTTTCCCGCTGAATTTAGCGACAAAAATGACATCACTTGACTTCGTGTAACGTGACCACAACAAAAAATCCGTTTCCCCACCAGATTTAGCGGGAAAATTGACGTCACTTGACCTCGACCCCGATTCACTTTCCCCGCTAAATTTAGCGAGAAAAATGTCCCATGAGGTCATGTCCCGTGTCGAATACAGAAATTCCGCTTCCCCGCTATATTTAGTGGAAAAATTGATGATATGTGACATGACGTCACGGGACCTACACACAAATGCACTTTCCCCACTAGATTTAACAGGAAAAGTTATCTCACGCGACCTCAAAGCCGATTCAATTTCCCCGCAAGATTTATCGGGAAAATTGACGTCACGTGACCCACACATAAATCCAGTTGTCCCGCTAAACTTAGCAGGGAAATTCACATTAAGTGACCTGATGACACGTGACCTATGCACCAATTCAGCTTCCCATCCAAATTTAACGGGAACTTTACACGCGACACCTATTACGTATCGGTGCAGCCGCAATTAGCAGCTCTCTCTGCGCAATAGGCCTGAGGGAAAACATTTGCTTATGGACCCTTGGGAGTCCATAGAAACCAGGAGCAGAGCCACTTCAGATATGAGCCGTAGATAAAGGTTCTTTATTTGATGTTTCTTGAAACTTTCCACCAGTAGTTTGTTCAGATTTATCTGAACTTGTGTCGTGGGATCATTTTGAGTTTCTGATAAGCCGAGCTGTCGAGAAGATCCCTCACCTTTCGTTCGTAGTCTTCCCGATTTAGGACGACCGTCGAATTACGCTTTTCCGTAGGTAAAAGCACAATCTTTGTGTCATTTCTTAGCTGCCTTAGAGCTGTCGACTCTTCTCTTGGTATGTTGTATTGTTGACGTAAAGGCATTTTCGACAGAATGCTGACCGTTTTCTGTCGGACCCACTCCTGAGCGCTTGGGTTCAAATGCGTGATGCCGTCTTCTATTGTGGCGACAATCTTTGGTATGGGCGGCTCTGTCGTTGTAACGTTGAAGCCGTGGTCTTTTGCCAAAACAGCAGTCTTGACCGCAGGGAGTTCCCTTGAGGAGGGATTTGTGACGAACGTGGAAGTGTCGGTTCCGTATCTTGCTCCAAGTTTCGTTCTTAGCTTCGTGAGCTTCTCCTTCTGAGAATCCCGTCGTTTTGTTTTTGCAGAAGTAGAAGTGATGTTTTCACAAAAAGACTGAAGGGATGGAAATATATCTGGGATACGGTGTTGAAGCTGTCGACGAAAGAAGAACAAGTCTAGTTCTTTTTTCTTGAGGGTTGCTTGACACTCGTGAATACGGGGTTTAACCAGGCGGAGCTCTTCCTGGTTGAAAATCTTGTATCCTTCACGTGAATGAACGAGACGCTTGAGAAGAAGGCTCTGTGAACTATGTGCTCATCTCGACAGGCTTTCGAGAAATCGAGGTGAGTCCTGAACGGGGAGATACTGCAGGAAACGTTTGAAATACCGCTTCGCTAGCTGTGCTGCTTTCTTTCCGAAGTCAAGGCGGAGGACCATCGGCTGTCGGGCGGTAGGCCTCGAACGCTAGGCCTAAGCGCGGAAGCCCCGGGTGAGCCCCAGAGACGAGAGAGAGACGTCCGTTCCAAACGAGAAAAAAAGCTTTTAATAACAAACACCGTCAGCAGCGCAGTTGCGCTGCCGGCTTGGAACGCTAGGAACGCGAGGGCACAAAGAGCTTGGCACGCGCCGGTAAGGAAGCGACATCTCCCCTTCGAAGCAGAGGAGCACTAAACCAAACCACAAACGAGTTAGTCTGCATCGCAGCAATACCTTCTAGGGTCAAACACTTGACGCGAGATGCTGGGCATTGGGTGCGAAGATGAAAGTTCTGCCAGCAAAACTGAAGATACTGCTTTACATTCACTGCAAAATAAAATAAAGAAGCTGCTTTTCTTCTAAATAGCCCCCCAGCAGAAGGTGACGTGCCGGCACCGAAACGTTGGGACACTATTTTCCTTTAGGAATTGGTTAGCATTTGCCCTTTATCTATAACATTTAACCCAACCAGGCAGGCGTCTGCCGAAATGTTCACCTTCAAAATGTCACGTATCTTTATATCACGTGGCTAGAGTTGCTCCGGATTTCGTGAAGCGGGATTATGTGAAACCGGATTAAGTTTCCCCGATAGATTTAGCGGGAAAATTTCGTTACAGAACCTTAACACAAATTCAGTTTTTCCCGCTGAATTTAGCGACAAAAATGACATCACTTGACTTCGTGTAACGTGACCACAACAAAAAATCCGTTTCCCCACCAGATTTAGCGGGAAAATTGACGTCACTTGACCTCGACCCCGATTCACTTTCCCCGCTAAATTTAGCGAGAAAAATGTCACATGAGGTCATGTCCCGTGTCGAATACAGAAATTCTGCTTCCCCGCTAAAGTTAGCAAAAAAAATTGACGATACGTGACATGACGTCACGGGACCTACACACAAATTCACTTTCCCCACTAGATTTAACAGGAAAAGTTATCTCACGCGACCTAAAAGCCGATTCAATTTCCTCGCAAGATTTATCGGGAAAATTTACGTCACGTGACCCACACATAAATCCAGATTTGCCGCTAAATTTAGCAGGGAAATTCACATTAAGTGACTTGATGACACGTGACCTATACATCAATTCAGCTTCCCATCCAAATTTAACGGGAACTTTACACGCGACACCTATTGCGTATCGGTGCAGCCGCAATTTGCAGCTCTCTCTAAACGTCTGTTATCCAAGAACGTTGCATGTATTCAACAGAATTGCCTAGCCATTTTTTTCCCGTTCTAAATCAAGTCATCACCTAACGAAAATGAAAAACGTGAAAAGATTGCTTAAGCATGCAAAACTTTGAGTGCCATTATTGATCTTTTTCTCTGAATTGTTATTGTGAAGAATGTATTTTCACTGCCAGGTTGCGCCACAGAAGCCTTACTCTGGATTCGGCGAAGTTGACATTTTGTATTGTTGATTTTGATTAAGAAAGATTGCTGTTGTTGTTGTTGTTGTTGTTGTTGTCGTTTTGTTTTTGTTGTTTTGTTCTTGTTGTTGTCGTTCTTGTTGTTGTCGCTGTCGTTGTTGTTGTTGTTGCTGTTGTTGTTGTTGTTGTAACAAAGAA
The DNA here is from genome assembly GCA_013358835.2 of Ixodes persulcatus. Lineage (NCBI taxonomy): Eukaryota > Metazoa > Arthropoda > Arachnida > Ixodida > Ixodidae > Ixodes > Ixodes persulcatus. The sequence continues at coordinate 16,960 of JABSTQ010009397.1, read as the reverse complement.
GAAATCGAATTAGTGCCGTGATGTAGGCGAGTTTGGCAGCATTCTTGAAATTAGAGCTTAAAAGGCGAGCTTGGTCGATTTTTTTCCTTCAATGTTTTGGCCATTGATGCGGCAGAGGCGAAAAATTACGTCTCTTTAGCATGTCGGAGATCGCATGTTTCCCCACACGCTGCTTTGTCACTGATCAAACTACGGCAATGGGACTCTAGTGAAACTTCATAAATTATTTTTATTGTGCTTATTGAAAATCATATTCCTTTTTATATTTTAGTGTATTATATTATTTTAAGATCAATCAGTTTTGGCAGTGTTTGGCAATCTATTACGTGTACCCTTTTTAAGATATTTTGATGAACTTGATATCATCAGAAAACTTAAAATGAGTTACTTCCATTCATTAAAAATATAGTAATATGCGTTTCAGGAACAATTTGCTGCAGACTTCTGAACTAACGTAGCGATGCAGGCGAGTTGGTTATGCATGTTGAAAGGTAGTGAAAGCGCACAATAAAGGCGAATACGAAGACGGAGAGGCGAACAGGACTAGCGCGTCCTGTTTGCCTCTCCGTCTTCGTACGCCAGGATGGGCAGTTTCTACAGTTTTTGGATTTGCAAATGAAATTCAAAGGAGAACACGTGTGCTGGAGTTACAAACCGCGTACCCAGGAGGGAATCCTCCCCTATGATTCGGCGCATTCGAAGTTGGTGTAACGGATCATTGCGTCGTCTTGTCTACAGACGGCGATGGAAAAGTTGTGTTACCATGCCACGCACGACAGCTTCTGTCGTCAGGTCCAGAGACTTGGAAGCGCAGGGTATCCAACTTCCCTTATGCTCGCAGTGGCTTAGAAACTGCTGAAGAAGTTCAGGAGCAAAAGCCAAAACGACAAGTAAAAAAAAAAAAGAGCAAGACCGCACGTGATGCCATACATGCACAGGGTTTCACACAATCTAAAAAAGTGGCGGAAAGGTTCGAGGTACCTCTGGTCTTCTCAGTACCCCGTAAACTGGCTCAACAATGTCTGAGGATAAAAGAGAAAAGCAAGGATAAGCGGCAATGGACAGTGAAGCACGTAAACAAATACGTGGAATGTGCGGTGGGCGTGATATATAAAATTTCATTGGGCTGCGGCAAGGTTTACATAGGCCAGACCGGGAGGTGCTTGAACGAACCGTTGCGTGAACATGATTTATTACTGCGTTCAACAACAGGAGCACATCTACACATACATTGCAGAGATTTCCGTTGCATTCCCAACTTTCGAGGCACTACAATCGTTGGGAGAGGTAAAGAAAAGGTGGCGAGAGAAGTACTGGAAGCATACATGATAAAGAAGGAACGTCCTGATAAGTTTATCAGTCAGCCCTCACTTTTCCTTCACAAAAAATAAGTGGATTTTATTGACACGTGTGGTGGCCGAGCAATTAATGACTAGTCACATTTCTGTAATATTTGTGGCGTTTGCTGTTTCTATTTTCCAATAAAAATTCCGTTGATAGTCAGCGCTCGTCCTGTTTGCCTCTACGTTTTCGTATTTGTCTTTATTGTGCGCTTTCACTACTTTTAAACAGACTTTTGAAATAGCCAATATTTCAAAAATATCTCGAATCCAGGATCGAGTTTATCGAAAACAACATTTTTTTATATTTACTTTATTTTTGTATTAGCAGTAAGGTATGATAGTGGTTAATTATAATATACAAATCGAAAGTGTAGCATACTGTTTCTATGGTCACAATTACAGCTTGAATTTCGTAAGATGTACGGTGTGAAAGCTCCTTAACATAGATGCTATTTAGCCAATAATTTGGCATGGGTATGAATAAAGACCTAAGAGTAATTCTTAACAAAAAATCTAGTCATAAAAAGGACTTTATAAATAAAAATTGCGTAACAACATTTTTTTATGGGGCTGTTATAATACTGCCGTGGGTGACACACTATGTGAGAACACAAAAATACACCACATAAAATGGTCAAAAAATAAAAGGACAGTACATATCAGAGGTTAAAATTGCACATAATCCTGCAGGAACCAGTGGCAGTGAAGCACAACTGTAATAGTCAACACAAATATTGTTGTAAGTCACACTATACTAGAGGTCCCAGAACTTACGATTACTAAATCACGAATTACACTCGGAGGACTGCCGTTTCGACAGTCAAGGTATTGAATTTTATTTACATGTAGGTACAATCAACGGCAATACGAGCTGGCACAGGGCAATATCACTTGGTACAGTAACCTTTCATGACGTGCATTCATACTGTATCAAGCTGTTATGAGGGAGGTTTGAATAAACTGACATACTCCCTGGGGTCACAATAGGCAGCAGGTTGCATGGTTTAGCACCTTGGAAGCACCCCATTCAGCATTTTACCCTTTTCGGCTAGCAATCGGCTGTCTTAGCTTATATTGCTGCCGATTGTACCTTTAGCTACCAAGCTCGATGTTATAAAGTTAGGCTTGACTCATTACCAGAGGAGAAGAGCATTATTACTTATTCAGTGTACAAAACACTCTTAAAATATGGTTACCAATTGTTTCGAACACACACAATAAACTCTCAAAGCTCAAACGTAAGAGCAAAGAAACAGCAAATTTAACATACAGTTATGTTGAAGAAGTCACAGATTGGAAATAAACATAGCAGACGTATTTGCCTTTTAGTTGACGAAAAGCAGTGTTAGAATTTATTTATTTATTTATTTATTTATTTAAAAGTTCCCTCAGGGCCCGAAGGCATTACAGAGGGGAGCGGGTTACAACAGTGGAATTCAACAACATACAATAAATAACAACCCTTGAATGCAAAAAGAATATGTACATATTAGTGAAACGCTGAAATGTGAACATTGTTAAGGCAATTTTTGAAAGCAACGCTGTCAGATATTGATACCACAGACGCTGGAAGGTGGTTCCACGACACTGTGGTTCGGGGTATGAATGAATTATGACAAGTAGCAGTGTTACATGAAGGTACGCCCATCTTGTGTCGGTGATCGAGACGTGGTGATATGTAAAAAGGAGATGCTAATAACTTGTCACGCAAAGTATGATTGTGGTAGTAGATTTTGTGAAACAGGCACAAACGGAAAACTTCTCTACGTGATGCAAGATTAGGCAGGTTCAAACCTGATTTCATGGATGTTACGCTGGCTGTGCGGTGATAATTAGTAAGTATGAATCGGGCGGATCTATTTTGAACTGCTTCAACTGCAGATGTTAATACGTCAGTACCGGGGTCCCAAATTGAAGAGGCATATTCTAGTTTAGTGAGAACAAGCGTTTTGTAAAGAAGTAGTTTAAGCGATACGGGGGCTGCCGAAAAATTTCGTTTTATGAAACCCAGCATACGATTGGCGTTACTTGTTACGTATTGAATATGAGTTTCCCAGGACAGATTGGATGAAATATGAACTCCCAAATATTTGTAGGTTGTTACTTGCTGTAAACAAGTATGGTTCAGGTAATAACAAGAGACATCACTGTGAAGGCGAGAAACCCTCATTACCTTACATTTGTTAGTGTTAAGCTGCATACGCCATAAGTCACACCATTCAGATACACGGTCAAGGTCAAACTGAAGAGAAGAAACATCGGATTGGTTAGTCACTTCACGATATATAACACAGTCGTCAGCAAACAAGCTAATTGAAGATGAAACACAGGAGGGTAAGTCATTGACATATATAAGGAAAAGAAGAGGACCCAGTACAGAACCCTGCGGCACCCCGGACGTCACAGAAGCTGAAGGAGAAGACGTGTCATTCGCAATTACAAACTGAGACCGGTTAGTTAGGAAGGCGTGAATCCAAGATAATGTACCGGAATCAATACTGAGTTTGCTTAGTTTATGAAGTAGTAGACTATGTGATACCTTATCAAATGCTTTGGCGAAATCGAGGAATATGCAGTCAGCTTGGGAACTTCGATCAAGAAAAAGGTGAAGGTCGTTAGTGAAGGTTAGTAGCTGGGTTTCACACGAAAATTACTTACGAAAACCGTGTTGGGCGGGAGAAAAGAAGTTATTAGACTCCAAGAAGTTTACTAAATGTGAAAAAATGACGTGCTCGAGAATTTTGCAAGGGATGCTTGTTAGTGATATGGGGCGGTAATTAGAAGGAGAATGTTGATCACCCGTTTTGTGTATCGGCACCACCTTTCCCACCTTCCAGTCGTCAGGTAAACATCCACAATTAAGAGACTGATTAAATAGTTTAGAAAGTATTATAGAAGATTATTCTTTGGTACTTTTTAGGAATTTTGAATTAATAGCATCTACTCCCGCAGAACACGATATTTTTAAATTATCGATTACATTAACAATTCCACAAGCATCAATAGCAACCGGGTACATAGGCATAAATCCAGTATGTTGAAATGGAGGTAAAGATGACACGTTAACGTCGGAAAATGAAGCGACAAAGGCGGAGTTCAAAACAAGGGCACACTCACTAAAAGGCACAGCATTTCCAGAAGAACTAAACAATGCTATTGACGATTTTTCATTTCGATTAATTACATTCCAAAACTGCTTTGGGTTGCTTGTTAAAAGTGATGGTAGAGTTACATTAAAATAAGTAGCCTTTGCATTTTCAATCGCACTTTTATAATTATTGGCAGCAATATGGTATGCAGACCATTTAGAGTCAACATTTGAAAATTTAGCTGCTCGAAATTTTTGTTTTTTCTTGTTAGAAAGCCTTTTTAATGTGGTGTTAAACCATGGTGATTGCGGGAAAACGGAAATATTGCGCAAGGGTATATATGTACTAGTAAGATGCACAACCTGCATTTTAAATAACTCCCAATTTTCATGAATTGAGCGTTCCGAAAAGAGCGGCAAGTAATCATCAAGAAAAAGGGAAAGTTCATTGTTAATGGCCTCGAAGTTACCTTTAGCATAGTCGCGTATTTTTTTTTCTGATTCTTTGGAGCATTTCTAACAGGAACATCGATGACAAAATGTATTAATGAATGATCACTTATGCCCTGCATGGTGCTAATTGAAGATATTAAAGAAGGTGACGTTGTTAAGATTAGATCCAATATGTTGGCTGTTGTATGTGTAATTCTAGTAGGAAGAGTCATCAATTGACTGAAGCTGAAATCGTTACACAAATTTATAAAGTCAGTCGCGTCTGATGAAAATGGGTGACTGTAAGCATGCAAGCCAGTCCAGACTATATTTGGGTAGTTAAAGTCACCCAAAAGAATGATTGGAACGGAAGGAAAGCGCATTAATAATGAGTTTATTGCGTCATGAAGACTGGTAACGAAGGAATGATTGTTAGATGTCGGACGATAGCATACACCCAAAATAAGTTTCTGGTAATTCAAATGCAAACAAACCCATGTTATTTCCAATTCGCTACTCAGGCGCACACAAAGCGATTCAATATGACTTGCAATTGCGATTAACACACCGCCACCAGTCCTTTCACCTCTATCGCAACGATAAACCTTGAAACTTTTTTCACAACAAAATATTTCGAAATTTTTAACACAAGAGGAAAGCCACGTTTCGGTTAAAACCACAATATCAGCACTGGATGAGTCTACAGCAGAGCACAAGTCATCCCTATGACGTAACACACTCCTTATATTACAAAAAAGTACTGAAAAATGTTTGTTTTTATCAGTACGACCCTCACCCCTCGCAACGCGTTATGATGATGCAGGTGTTAGGTTAGTTGGAACTATCTCTGCGTTATCTCTCGCGCGCACATAGGGGGCGGAACCGAACTCGAAAACCGTATCAGTAGTCGCGTTGTACATGTAGCACTTTTTGTTGGCATGCAGCTTGTTATACCGCAGCTGATATAGGCAATTCGTGGCTTTACCAAATTCGATTAGTTTTTGTCTGGCAATTCGAGTAGCTGGAGAAAAATCTTCGGGAATATACGTCGTGCTTCCTTTTAATTTTAGTCGCGAGTAGAGTACCTTGTCCTTGACCTTAAAGGAAGAAAACTTTATAACTAGCGGGCGACATCTGGTAGGATTAAAGGAGCCGATTCGATGTGCGCGCTCAATGCAATCTGGAGTAACCTGGAGCTGAAGGGAACGGGAAATAAGCTCGTGCACTTTTGTCTCACTTTGCGCCCATGTTTCTGACGCAACATCGGGAAGACCATGAATAATGAGGTTATCACGTCTTGAACGATCTTCCAGGTCATTAAGACGCTCGAGTAAGTTAACGTTATCGTTCTGAAGGGCCTCAGTGACGCCCTGCATCTCTTGAAGGTCGTGGTCGACTATTTCAAGCGCAGAAACCTTACTTTCAACAAGAAGCAGTCGACTTCCAAATTCGTTAATTTTTGCTTCAATAGATTGCTGTTTTTTTTTTTATTTCTTCCACGGTTTTTATTAAACTGCTCTGCCCCTCCTGTGACTTTATGGCACGAGTATTAAGCTCTTGCAGCAGTTTGCACGCATCATCTAGTTGCGTCGCTTGGGCTACAGTCATGGGCCCGGGGTTAAGCTATACGTCGCCAGAGAGTAATAACAATGACCTCAAGACATCAAGACACTCTAGAAGTAATGCGCAAAACACACTTGGGCACGGAAACAGCAAAAGGCAATGGTTGTTAGTTTTCTTAGCGTGTAATGATGGAACGGAACCAACCTGCACAAGGATGCACACAGCGTTAGAACGATGCATTCCTAAGCTGTTTCCATGCCCACTGAAGTATCCAAGGGCGCTCCGCGGTTTTAAAGCCAGGCCATCCGTGAGTGACGATGTCGATGTCGATGTGGAAACCCTCTCGAACGGAGTGAAGACATGCTGCGGTTGTGGCCAATCCGCGGGAGCACCGAAGGGCCCGCCGACGATGTTGTCCGGAAAGCCAAGCAACACTTGACTATTTGCTGACGGGGTGGCGATGACTGGTTAAAGTGACGGTGACCAAAGCCGCAGGAAGAACAGCGATGCCAGTATCTGCACAAGGATGCACACAGCGTTAGAACGATGCATTCCTAAGCTGTTTCCATGCCCACTTTAGCTGTTTCCATGCCCATTTTTGACAGACCATTGAACTGCACAAAAAAAGGCCGGTGAATCTTTATCAAATAAATTGAAAACCTTCACATATCAGATATACTAAAAAATTATACTACTGTGTGAAACTGTTCGCACCGCACGCACTGTCGTTTCAACGACAGAAAGCATGTTTTACTGTCCGTGTTCAAGTCGCAGGCCTCTAACTAAGTTCTTGCTTAAGTACGTTTTTGACAGACCACAGTTAGCACAGAACGCAAAAGGTACACATCACGGGACTGGCGCTTCTCTGTAACACGAAAAGGTCAGTTAAGAAACGGACATAACGACAAATAATATTCACAGCACAATATTAGAAGGGAGCACGATTTTATATGCTAGTTTAATTATTTTTTGCTTTTGATGTTTAACAAATCTTTTTTTTCTAATTCAAGTGTACCCTCAAGTTGAAAATGTAGCAGGGTTGTTCCCATGCATAAGTCGGGATCGGACAGATCTGCCTCGAACTTCCGCCACATTTTTTTGTTAAGCTCCTGCTCCAAAATCTTGAAGCATATTATCTTTAAACACATTTCTGACTTCCTTGAAACTAGATCCTTTTTTCAACCCGAATCAGCACGAGTTTCGGCGGAGATTATTAACAACAACGCAACTTGTTGAGATCATTCATGACTTTTCGCGATCACTTAATAATAGACATCAGGTGGACGTTATATTCTTAGACTTCGCAAAAGCGTTCAACAAAGTTTCTCACCGTAAGCTTCTAGCCAAACCATCTCAAGTTTTGCTAAATGAAGAAGTTAATGTTATGGCTTCGAGAATACCTCACCGACAGACGTCAATATGTTGAAGTAAAGGGCTGCAAGTTATCCCGGTCCGACGTAAACTGGGGAGTTCCCCAACGATCGGTGCTCGGTCCTTTACTTTTTTCCATTTTTATTAACGACGTTGCTCATAATATACCTGTCACCATGCGCCTTTTTGCTGAAGATATAATCATGTACACCGAAGTAAGATTGATCGCGGATCAAAAAGAACTCAGTGCTGACTTAAAAAAAAAAAGATAATAAGTGGTGCGAGGAGTGGCAAATGTCCTTAAAATTCAATAAAAGCGTATATATGCATATAACGCGAGAACAAAAAACGACTTTCCTTTCTAACTAATATGTGCGCGATCACCCACTTGCACTAGTTACGTCATATAAATACATTGGAGTCATTATCACAAACGATCTACGATGGAACTCCCACGTCACGCATCACACACGCCTTGCATTAAATAAACTTTTGCAATTAAGAAGAAACCTGAAATCTGCATCATCCACCGTTAAATTAGTAGCGTATAAAACATTCGTTAGATCAGTTCTTGAGTAAGCTGATATAGTATGTGACCAATATACAACATCTAACATTAATTCAATTGAAAAAGTGCAAAGAAAAAGTTACGCTTCATTTACAATAAGTACTCTCGTACTGACTCCGTAACAGAACTCTATGCGATTGCTGGCCTTCAACGCTTGTAACTTCGTCGCAAGACTAAGAGAATAAACTTTCTGTGTAATTTATCCCATGACTGCTTTAATCTAAAAAAGAATAGCTACATTTGCCGTCGCCCTCCTCCACACTACCCCTCTAGGACGCAGAACGTTATGGCGCTTGTTGAACATACTTGTAGGGTAGACACGCTTAAATTTTCTTTTTTTCCAAGTAGACACGCTTAAATTTTCTTTTTTTCCAAGGACGATATATGACTGGAATTCTCTACCTAATGATGTTTTTATACAAGCCGAATATGCTTTGTTTGTACGCGAGCTTTACCGTCAATTTACTTGCATTTTTCTGCTTTCTACTCGGTCGCCTCTGCTCTGGAAACCTGATTTGTATTGTGATGTTAAATTTTCTTTTCTATGTAGACCTGGACGTGTTGACATTTCGAATGTTGTAATATGCATAGTGCTGGCCCAGTTGAGTTTTCTGTTGATTTTTTCTTTAGTGTATCGTCAGTGATGATTGTTTGTTCCTCATTCCTACAAAATATCCAATCGAAGATGTAGTATCAATGAATAAAAAAAATAAATAAATAAACATGTGAGAGAACTGAATTCCAATTGGCACCCTAACCTTCTCTCACCCATCATTCTTCGACCCCCGAAAACGAGTTATCCCCACTTGGGCGATTCAAACAAGCAGTATTGATATGATTTTAGTGCTTAGTTTTTCTACAAATGTGCGTGCGTCGGTGATAGAATTCAACTCCATCGTTTTCAATTTATTCATTGATGCGTGATGCTTAAGATCACCACCCACGCCGCCGCACGTGCTTCTTTTGTGTGTACTGTTGCTGAGTAGATATCCACTTGGTAACATTTGTCTTCTTCTCGAGTTCGTATAACCGGAAACTATTCTTGAAGTGGCTTGGAGCCAACGTCAAAAAACATAAATTACGAGGGAAAACACGGGTAACGGCCCCGCAGGTTGTTCTTCAATAAATGCGAGCGCAAAGTGCCCGTGTACAGAGTCGTGGCAAATGTCAACACACACCACTCCAAAGCTTGGTGTTCCCTTTGTGCTCGTTCCTACACAACGATCGTCACCATCTTGTTCTTCTAGTTGTAGCCTTGCACGGCACGTTGGATGACAACACTGCAATTTTCGGCAAAATTTAAGTGTGAGATCACTGCACGTAGCCGTACATTCACTTTTCTGAGGCATCTGGCCTTACTTGCTTCATTACATAAGTTATTTTTTTAATAAAGGAACTTCAGTACCTGCACTATTTTTCATAGGCTTTTTCTTTTGTTTTTTTCTTAAATCTTCCTTTTGGAATTCTTAGTGCTGTTTCTAATTTTTATTTTTTATTTATTCTTTTGGTGTTTTTGTCAACATGTTCCTTTATCTTTATTACTTTTTTCCTATGATGTTTCTGTTATTGTCTTCTTCCTTTCCATTTCGAGCATATTCTTTCTTCTTCTACTTCTATGATTTCAGTCTCAATTTTATCTTTGTCATCATCTATCCACTCATAAAGCGTCAGCTATAAGCAGCGATCTGTCCTGTCTACTCCTTCTTCCTGTGTTCACCCTTTGCGCTAATTTTGTGTTCACCAATTAGGCCATTAAATTATTTTAATATGGTATTTCGTTTAGCGCGTCTGATTTAAGAGTGAGGTGTGTATTTCGTCGTCTACTCTCTTGAACCCTTTAAGGAAAGCCGTTACCCTTCAAATGTGTTCTTATTAACTCCCCAACAGACTCCCACAATTCACCTTTAGCCCATCTTAAAATTCAATGTGGAATTTCTCAAGAGAGAGATATGTTTTCTTCGAACAGGATTTGCATCATAACAAGGAACAGTTTTTGGAAGGATCGACACAAAAGAAAAACCCTAAACATCTTCATCTGTCATGATATTTCCTGTGACATTTGACATAGATGTGAGGCAAAGGGAGAATTAGGCACAGTACACGCACACACATTCCACACACATTCTTCGTAAACTGGTCGTTTTTTTAACCCACTTCGACCGAAGAAAGTAAACTTTCTATAGGCCTATTTTTGATTCGGGATGGCCCGCTTTGAATTTTTCCCTAAGCGATTTTGTCATAAGCTGCTTTCTGACGAAGACTCTCTTTCCGTTAGCGAAACGCCGCACGACATATTTCTTATTCGGACTTTGCCTCGAGTAATTCGTAGCGTCTGTCGTGTAATAGGCTAAAGCAAGAGCCACACTTCTCTTCTGAGATTTCTTGACCTACCCACAGCTTGCTTTGTTGCTTGGGGATTTGCTTCCAAATGATCTCTCTTGTTGAAACTGAAGGGCAACAAAGTTATCACGCGGTAGCATTATATTTGCGACGTGCTTTTAGATGGAGAAGAGGGAAGTTTGTGACACACTCTGCGAAGGAGCAACATCACTCTTCATTGTCGAGATTGACACGTGCCCCGTACACATGGCTCAGTTTATTACCAATTTTCTTTTAGAAATATTTGGTGCCTTCGAATCGTTTCCGTTTAGCATAGCCGGAAGTCTGCGCGTACCTACGTTAGAAGAGAAAATTAAAAACAGCGCGAACAAGACGAAGGACAAGAGGAGACGTAGACAAACAAAGCGCTGACCCTCAACTGAAATTTAGTGGACAGCAACACACAAAAGTGCCGTGAATAAGGGAGTTTCAGCGGCGTCACACTTACTTCGAAGGCGCTGATTGCGTCCGCCACCCCTTGAATCAGGGTTTCCTCGTCAACGAATGAGGTGTCCGCTGGCGCAAGGGATGGTGACGGTTAGCTCGATGTCGATGTTTTCGCTGATGTACATCTATCTGATTTCAGAGCAATGTGTAGTAGTTCTCGCAGACGACATCATTGGGACTAACATGCTGGGGGTCCTCGATCGGTAGAGCTTGCTAAAGTAAATGAATGCCAAGCTTTGAAACTTTACGGAAATGGCGACCGTAATAAATGGTTCTCTTGTGCCTTCTTAAATATTCGGCGCACGCTTGCCGGTCAGCGCTGAACCTGCAATCGATAGCACAAACATACACTTCTGGCTTTCTGGAAACAAAAAAAAATGAAAGCCGTTTACAACTCCCTGTAACGCCGAATGAGAGCGCAGCTCTTTACCCAAGCAGCACAAAACGTCGTGGAAACGTCGAGAAAAGGTCCCTGACGTCCGTGACGTCCCGCCTGACTTCGATCACGTTTTTTCGACGTTGAGGTGACGTCCTTATATAACGTTCTATTATAGTCCAATCAGGGACGTTGTGACGACGTTGTATTTCAACTCAAATGTTGTCAACGTTCCCACGACGTCGAGGCACGACGTTCAGGCAACGTCCAACGCTCACGTTTCTTTGACGTTGAAGTGATGACGTTCCATTATCGTCCTGTCCGTGACGTGCAGGCGACGTCATGTTTCAACTTCTACGTCGTCATCATCGCCTTGACATCAAGACAAGACGTTTTAGCAGCGTCGAACACTCACGTTTCTTCAACGTTAAAATAAAGTCCATATAGTGACGTTACATTATTGTCCCGTCAGTGACGTTTCAGTGACGTCGCGTTCACACCTAACTGTCGTGAACGTCATACAGGACGTACTGGCAACGCCGACCACTCACGTTTTGTTTAACGTTGAGGGCATATTTAAATTACGTTCCATTTTTGTTCTGTCATTGACGCCCTGGCGACGTCATGTCGCAACCTTTGTTTTGTGTTTAGCTTTTCCAGCTCCATCTCCAGCCGTAAATTACGTATAATATGCGTTCACTGTTTAAAGCTTAATCACAGCTATGGTCAAGGTGACACTGCTCAAGGGCCGCAAGCAAAACTTAATTTTTGGGAGCTTGAGGAATTTATTTATTTATACATTTATTTATTTATTTCAAGATACTATTAATTGCACATGGGATTACGCTAGGGGGGCCATATACAAAACTCAATGTACTCTTAAGGAAAAAAAAATATAAAGGCATGTTGGGAATGTCATTCCTTTTACATGTGCTTGTTATACTTATGGTTTGTTTAAAATATTGTTACGGTTCTGATTTGCGAAGTGAAGCCCATGGCGTCTAGAACGGATCAAATTGTGCCATTCTTGTTTTTTGCACGCGCGTTGTCGTCTTCCATAGGTCCTGGACGCGCCACATGCGCGCAACCACACTATCTCCTCTCCAGGTGATTTCAGGCATGCATCATTTCCAGGGAGCATCCATACTGCTCCACGATCACCTGGCATTGTTCTAAGGTTCGTAAATTTCTCTTCGTGTTTTGTTACCCATGCTCACTTGCGCACAACCTCAAAATTCGCATCAACATCACAGTTCATCCAAAACACCAACTTCCAGCACATGAGCGCTTTCGGTAGATCGGTGCGCAGTCTTGTTACGTGACTGTCAAAACAAATCTTGCTTTCTTTGGCACTGATGACTTACCCAAACAAAAATCCCACGTTGGCACACACCATATCACTGCACACTTGCGCATTTTTGAACTCTACTCCAAAAAATAAATGCCCGGCAATGACGAAATCCGGTAGATACTGTCAACAGTTTGTGTAGATTGGAACTCATGATGCCAACCGTTGAATGCCCCAGATGACGGTCCAAAAAGCGTTCAAGTTCAGCCCGCACCTACGTGTTGGCAAAAAAAAAAAAAAAAGCAGAGCCGGCGCCAACGCGGTGCGAGAGAGAGGGGGAAAGGCAGGCAGAAGAAATGCTAGTAGCATCTCTATAGAGCCCCTTGCGATGCATCGGGAAACTCGGCAAGAAGAGGGCGAGAGAGAAAAGTGGGAGAAGATAGTGGCGACGAACAATCGACAAGCGTTAGTTCCGGGTGCACGTATCCTCTCAGTCGTTCCTAAAATATTTCACTGAATTCTATGTTGGCCCAGACCCAGAGAGAACAGCTCTGGGTATAACCCGGTCCAGCTTTTTCCGAAAGTCAGTCTACGGGGTCTACGAGGCAGGCTGCTTGTCGCCGTGATTTTTTTCGAGTCTGCATACAGTGGAAGTGCTGCGATTTGATTTCTTTATAATGCTGTCCAGACTGAGTCGCTCAAGTCGCCCCTAGGAAGAAGTCGGTGATCGTCCAAAACGCCGTCGTGTTCAGTCACGGCTCGTGGACCTTTTTCAAGGCCATGACGCTTCACACGTTGAATCGTATTACTGCTCGGATCAAGGTTCCTGTGTGGATATGAATGACGCCCCCCAGAAAAGAAGGGGCAGTGCAGACAATGGCGCGTCAAGTCCAGTCTCCGATCAAGGCTCTTCAGACGCCTCCGACGATCCCAGTCAAGAACGCCCAGCGGACGGGATCCTACTTCTGAATCCATTCCCGTGCACGCAGCGAGAGTACCAGCTATGTGCGATGGGGTGGGTAAAGCACGCGCGTCAGCGGATTAATCAGAAGCAGAACAAGGTAAGCGGTGGAACATTCCGCGCAGCGTTACATCGTCCCTTGTTCATTTCTTTACGTGAATTTGTTTGTTTTATATACTTCTGGCTGGCACATCCAGGGACGTCTTTTGGCGGCGCTCCGTATTGCATCTCGTGTCTGAACATGCTAAAATAAACAGTTCGTACCAAACCTGTGTTTAGTTACTTCCTTCGTACTTGCATGAGAGCAACTTGCCTTCGCAATAATACTCAAAAAGTAACTTTTTATTTTTTGTTGGGGGGGGGGGGGGGGGGGTGGACACAACGTCTTCCCCACGACGCCTAGGGAACGTAATTTGGAATGGTGTCTCGACGTTCTATGAACGTCGTTCGTAGTCCGGATGTCGTAAACACACGTATCATAAACGTCGAGGGAGGACGCAACGGCCCACTGAGACGTGCATGTGACGTGTGACAAACGTCATTGGGAACGTTTTCTCGACCTCCTGTGCACCTTTTCTCGCGGACATTTAAAGGTTTTATCGACGTCGAAGGAAGGTAACGTCTGGACCTTCGACGTTGTACGACGTCACGTTACAGACGTCTTCGACGTTCTTTCGACGTTTTCTTCACGTTTATGTGCTGCTTGGGCCTGGGGAGTCACGTGACCTCGACCTTTAGGGGAAAAATTTTCCGCTAAATTTAGCGGGGAAAATTTTCCGCTAAATCTAGCGGGGAAAATTTTCCGCTAAATTTAGCGGGGAAAATTTTCCGCTAGATTTAGCGGGGAAAATTTTCCGCTAGATTTAGCGGGGAAAATTTTCCGCTAGATTTAGCGGGAAAAAATTTAGCGGGAAAATTTTTCTGCTAAATTTAGCGCGGAAATTTACCCATCATGCACCGCGCGGTTACGCCGACGGCGACGGCGACGCCGACGCCGCTCAAGCCGGAAACGGGCGCCTAAGAGCTGCGCTCTAAAAAACCACGTTCCAAGTACATCGAACTTAGAACAGAGAGAGTAAACACCAGAATTTCGACATTGCTTGAGCCAGACGGGAACCGAATAGGTCTCCACCATCCCATTTTTCCGTAGAACATGCCAGATAGGATGCATGGGAGAAGAAGGAAGGGAAAAGGTGGAGCGCCGACGTCAGAGCTCTCCTACAAATGCCCGGTCTTGCGATAATACGTGTTTCCCGTTGCCCCTTCGAAGCTTTTTTACTACGCTGGATAGACTGAGCGCAGACCGGCGCAGGCTTCAGAGAGTGGTCTAGTAGGGGACCGTCTAGCTATTAACATTTCTAAAAACTCAGAGTGGGAATTGCTGGACTGAGGGGAAGTGGTATCTGCTTCGAAGGCAATGCGCCACGGATTATTTATTTATTTTCTGATACTGCCGGCCCGTGGGCCATCACAGGAAGATAGATATCGCATTCATGGTAGTTATATTTCCGTTAACAAATATGTAAACACTCATTTGAAGACAAGGCTGATTCGTCGCAGTTTGAAGACTGAAGATGCATTTACAAAGGAAAAAGAAACACTTCAAAACGACATGTCCTGGTGTGTCAAAATTCAGTCTAAAAAAGTCTCATAAAATGAACACAAAACATTACAACGAAAATAATACATCGCTGGACATATACATGTGTCATTGCAAATAACATGAAAGCATTATGTGTTGAAATCTAAATAAAAAAGTAGAAGTGCATTTTCAAACTTAGACACGTTAATAAAGCTAACAATGTGCTCAGGAACTTTGTTCTAGTCATTTATCGTTTTAACAAAAAAAAAGAGTGTTTAAACACATCAATTCTGGAAAAATATGATTGTAATTCTTTGTAGAGATTTAAACGAGCCAAGCTGTTGTAACATTTTAAGATAGACTTCAGGATATATTCTTAGGTGACCATGAAAAATCCGCAAAAGAAACTTTAGGCACGCTATTTTTTTTTTGTAGACTCCAATCAGGGTGTCGAACCGAAATGTTTTTCGTTCCGGTTTTCATTCCGGTTCAGGGAAAACTATTCAGCTCCGGTTCAACTCCGGACTGAAAAAATAGAGGTTCAAACCGGTTCGAACCGGTTCATACTCATATGCCACTAAAACAATTGACAACGGCAAAAGATAAACTATGCATATTTTATAAAAGCGTTACATATAGAAAGCAAAGGCTCACATTACTGTGTGGAACGAACCAGCTAGTGCTGGGGCAAGGCACGTAGCCAGGATTTTGATTCGGGGGGAGGGGGGGGGGGGGGGGCGCCCATGACAAAATGCTGTATGAGGGTGAGGGGGGAGAGGAGGCTGCAAAACGGAAGATTTCGGGGGGGGGGGGCGTGCCCCAAGGGACCCCGCCCACCCCCCCCCCCCCCCCCCGGCTTTCGTGCCTGGCTGGGGCACCTTGGGTTATTGGCCCCGAGCGGGACCGATTGGAGCGCTGCGATCGCTCGACCGTGACGTAGGATAGGGGATCACGTGATAAGGATAGCTATTCCGCCTTGCTTTGGTCGGGGTCTTCGGGAACCGTTAGGTCGTTATTTTTCTATTTTTTTCTGTGTTCGAAGCTCGATTAGTTCACGCGTGGATCGGCTTCGGCAGCTGTCGTGCTCAGGAGGCAATGGTGAAGTACTGTTCGGTGCCGCAATGCTGCAGTTACGCGACCGATCCAAACATCAGCTTCCACATCTACCCCAAGGAGAAGCAGCTGCGCACGGAGTGGCTTGTGAAACTGAGAATGGGCAAATTAAACTCTAAGAGTTCGACAGTGTGCAGCAAGCACTTTCGAGATGAAGACTTCGTATATGCGGTTGGAGCGAAGATGTTCGGTAAGTGTTCTCAAGTTATTTCCGTGAACCTCCACAAAAAAGGGGGGGGGGGGAGGGGATTTTGTTGGCACCCGTCAGAGATCGACGCTCTCGCATTTTGCACGTAAACTACAGACACGAAAAGTTTCCACAGAGAGTGATATCACGCATGCGTGCATCTTAAGTGCTTAACACTCGCTAGTTTTCCTGGCCACGACGCCCCAAAGCCACGCGAGCGAACCAAGCAGAGCTGGCGATCAGACGGCCGAGATCGACGCAA